>JAWZYT010005552.1:0-25000 GCA_034508575.1 Petrolisthes manimaculis
CCCCTTTCCTCTATTTCCATTCCTCCCACTCTCTTTTCTCACTCACTCTCTCTCTCTCTCTGTCTCTCTTTCTCCTTGTCACTCGTCCACTCTTGTTCCCTCGCACACTATTTCAGTCTCTCTCTCTTTATCTCTCTCTCGGTCGGTGTGTGTGTGTCTCTCTCTCTTTGTCTCTCTATTTATCTATCAATCTATCTATTTTTTTCTTTCTCTCTCGGTCTGTGTTTCTCTCTCACTGTCTCTTTCTTTCTTTCTATCTATCTATCTCTATCTATCTCTCTCTCACTCTCTCTCGCACACTTATTCACGCGCACACTCGCCCCAGTTTTATTCTCCTGGTTTTTCTCTTCCCCTTTACATCCATTCCTTTGACAATCTCTCTCACTCTCACTCTCTCACTCTCTCTCTCTCTCTCCTCTCCCTCTCTCCCTCTCTCTCTCTCTCTCTCTCTCTCTCTCTCTCTCTCTCTCTCTCTTCCAGTTTCCCATCGGCTATGTAATCAATCCAATCTCAGTCACTTCCAGACCTCGATATATATATACCCAGGCATTTCCAGACTCTCTCCTTTCCAGACTCTCTCATCTCACCTCCAGATTTCTCCTTTCCAGACTCTCTCATCTCACCTCCAAATTTCTCCCTTCCAGACTCTCTCATCTCACCTCCAGATCTCTCCTTTCCAGCCTCCCTCACCTAACCTCCAGCTTTCTCCTTTCCAGTTCTGTCTCTATCTTTCTTTTATTGCTCCATCCATCTGCCATTCCAGCCTCTCTCACTCCAAGGTCTCGATCCAGTATCTCTTACTTCTTCCAGCCCATCCTATTTCTATAATTTCCAGACTTCTTTCAGTACAAAAGTCAGCCCATATTTGTTCACTTCCAGACCTCGATATTCCAGCCAATCCGTTCTTCCTCAGTTCCAGATCTCGACATATACCAGTCCCTACGTTGAGTCAGCCAGTCAGCAGATCCAGTCAGCACATCCAGGGTCCAGTACCACTCACACGCTGACGAGGAAGTGGTCCTGACTACCACTACTACTACTACCTCAACAACAACAACATCAACTACTACTACTACTACTACTACAACTTCTATTTTTGGATCTACATCAGACAGGCAAGAGTTCCATCTACCGTTCATCTTCAGTACCAAAATAATAATAATAATAATAATAATAATAATAATAATAACAATAACAATAATCATAGTACTAACAGCCACAAAAAAAAAAAGAATTACTGTTAACCAATCCCAATTATATCCATCCAATCAACCAACCAATCAACCAACCAATCAACCCAACCCAACCATAAAGATGCATTTGGTTGGTTGTCTGGTTGTTTGTTTGTTTGGTTGTCATTAGAGGTAGCAAAAGAATATAATACACATTCCTGCCTGTTTAACTCAACCAATACCAAAACCAAAAAAGGGGAAACAAAAACAAAAAAAAAACATAATCCCACGAACCAACCAACGATGAAAAAATGTGTGTGTGTTTACCTAGCATCCATGGCCATAGTCAAGAAGAAGGAATTCATAGGGTGTTAGCATTGTAAACCCGATGTGTTAAGTAAGGGAATAGTATACATACAATTATATGATACAACCACAACAATCAAATAACCACCGACATTTTCTTTCCTTCCATCGTACAAATAAATCAGTATCATATCAAAATATAATCATACAACAACACCTTACGTCAACTCAAGCAACCCCCTCAATTATTATTATTATTATGAGGTGCTGCAAAATCATACACGTGTAAATCAGTATCATATCAAAATATAATCATACAACAACACCTTACGTCAACTCAAGCAACCCTCTCAATTATTATTAACATGAGGTGCTGCAAAACTATACACGTGTTTTTTTTTATTACCAAAATATTTACTACGATGGAAGGAAAGTGTCGGTGGATATTTGATTGTGGCTGTACATACATTGGAGTGTCCTATTTCCTCCAAAGTATGCCAGGCAACAGGACTAGTGAATAATTATAATGGTGTTGTGTTGCTTGGAATAATTTGGAGGAAGCATTTACTCCAGATTTAAAAACACTGCATAATTATACCCCTTAATTTGTAGGGTCTTGGTGTTTACGATGATGTGGTGGTATTGGTGTGTTTATGATTACCACAGACACACTACAGAACCATCGTACGTACAACACCATCGTAAACACCATGGATATTTTTGCATATTACCGTTATCCCGACGTTAATATACTTGATTCTGTAGTTACGATCGGGTCTTTAAAAAAATCGTCTGGCGTTGATCTTAGTGTAATTATTATTCTTTGTAACGTAAGCTATTAAGGAGGTTAAGATCAATCAGTCAATCAATCAATTTTTTGGAAAAACTAATAATAAATCAATTAAAAAAACAAGGTCCCTGTGATTGTGTATGAAACCTGGTGGCTTTTGATTCCTCCTGACTAACCCACGAAACAGGCTCCTTCAATGTAGGTGGTGTTTCGTGGCAATGTTTGAAGGACTCACTTAACCTCCAAATCTCTGACATCATCACAGGCATCCTTACATAATGAGTCTAGAGGACAAAGGATTGTTGACAAAGTAGAAGGCTATAGAATTTTTTTTTTCCATTAATTATAATCGACGACAAAACAGACCCTCCACTCATGCACCCCTATATATAAATCAAAATAAGAATCAAATTACTTATATAAACAAAACATAAATAGATAAACAGTACTTATATAATCCTATTTAAATAAATAAACAAATAAATAGAATGAATTAATACAAGAAAGAAATTTTTAAAAGAAATTAAAATTTGAAATTCTAAATGGATTTTTTTTTTCTTACTATTATTGTTTGAAGAATGTGACGTCACGAACACCGACCAACACTCAACATTTGTGAGTCGTAGGCAAGAACATTGGTGGTGTTGACGATAGCGTGGTACCGGTACGATGGCCTCATGTACTACACTACACACCCATCGTCAATACCACCGAGCAATATTTTAGAGTACGATGGCTGATTCGACCGTCGTGTGTGTTGCCTTCGTAGACCCGAGAGTTAATTCTTCTTGACTACAGTGCCACGTGATTAGCATTTAATTAAGGAGGCCCCCACCCCTGTTGTTGGTGAATTGATTGGAGGGCTACTGATTCCTCCAGACTATATGCTACAAAACACAGATAGATCCACACAAACCCACTTGTATACAGAGGTCATTGTGTGTTTGGTAGCAATGTCTGGAGGAATCAGTTGGCCTTCGAATTGACCTCAGCAGATGACCCCCTCTTGATCTGGCCCCCTCAGCAGACGACCCCCTCTTTATCTGGCCCCCTCAGCAGATGACCCCCTCTTTATCTGGCCCCCTCAGCAATTGACCCCCTCATTGCTTGGCCCCCTAATCTCAGGGTTTATTAATTGGTTGGTTGGTTGGTTGGTTTATTGTTGTTAGAAATATAGAGAGTTATATATAGAGAAAAAAAAACACATTATCCTGCCTGTTTAATCCAACCGAAGCCAATAACACGATCCCACAGTCAGCCAACAAACCAACCAACCAACCAACCAACCAACCAACCAACCATGCAATAGCGAAGTACGAGTATAAGTGTTGTGTTGGTTGGTTTGTTGGTTGGTTGGTTGGTTGGTTTGTTGATTGGTTGGTGTTAGTTATAGTGAAAGAATTAAGACCCTAGCCTATACTCCTTTGAATTCAACCAACCACTTAGTCTACTATTATTACCACCACTACTACTATTATTATTACTACTACTACTACTACTGCTACTTCTACTATTCCTACTACCACTAGCACTACTACTTTGGCGGACAAAATCACTGAGTACTGATTCAAAATAAGGCCATTTTTAAGCGTTTTGGAATGAATAATCTTAGGTAAAGTCTGTGCGATCATTTGTAAACATAAACATATGTCATTGGTCGAAGGGGTATTTTTTTTTCGTAAGTATGTTGTAAATAAATATAAGGGAGTATGTGACAATGGATTAATACATAATTATACACTTATCTGAAGGGGTCACTATGAGTTGTGAGTAAATATTAATGAGTGTGAGATTAAGTTAATTAAATACACACTTTTTTTCGAAGGGTTCATTATTTTGATGGTCACGGTTTCAGTCCTTGTGTATTCCAACGATTAAAAATTGGCTTGTGAATAGAACCTTTCTTTAGTATAGCTGCCAACATTACTACCACTACCACTACCACTACTACTACTACCACTACCACTACTACCACCACTACCACCATCACCACTACGAAGGGGTCTGGTCTGGTCTGCCTGTGTGTATGGTGACAACACTGCTTGCTGACTGACACCACCTTCTTCTACCACCACCATCCCTACAGGAGTTCGCTCTTCTAGTGACACCACCTCCACTACCACCACCACCACCACCACCTACTACTACTACTACTACTACTACTACTACTACTACTACTACTACTACCAACCAACCAACCAACCAATCATCCAGAGGGCTCTTAAACCAGACACAGGGCCCTGACAACACCACTACCACTACCACCACCACCACTACCATCATCACCTACAACAACAACAACAACAACAACAACTACAACAACAACAACAAACGATGCTGAAATTCCGAGTAACCAACAGCACCAAGGCGCGAAGGGCAGCCGAGGCACAGAGGAAAGCCTTGGAAGAAAAGGTGGGAGGAATGGAGACGAGCAAGGGAGAGGGAGGAGAGAAGGCAAAGGGAAGAGAGGAGGAGGGGGGGGGAGGGGGGGGAGGAGGAGGAAGGAGAAGGGGGAGGGGGGGAGGAGGATGGAGGGGTAGGGAATGAGGTGGAGTCAGAGAGGAGGGAGGAGGTGGAGGTGGAAGGGTTGGAGCTCAGTGAAGGGGGAGATGAGGTGGAAATTTAAGTTAAGGAGGTTAAGATCAATCAATCAATCAGTCAATCAATCAATTTATCAATCAATATTTTGGAAAAACTAATAATACACCAATTTAAAAAAAATAACAGTGCCAATCAACATCCGGGCCTGCTTCATATTTTATGGAAAAACTAATAATACACCAATTAAAAAAAAATAAGAAAAAAACACAGTGCCAATCAACATCCGGTCCTGCCTCATGGTATTAATAATCAGTTCATCCGTTTCCTGGCCACGAGGTTTGGAGGAATCAGTAGCCTCCAATTCGCTTACGTTATATTACTCGACTTTATTTCAATTTGTAGGAGCTGGAAAGGAAGGGAAGAAGCAACACGTTCACACATTAAAAAAAATAAAAAAAAATAACACACCTATTACTTAAAAAAATAACTTAGAATAAATAACTAAATATATAAATAAATATAAATAATTAAAGAACACAATTAACAAATAAAATATATACATAATCATAATTCTACCTGGTCTGTTCGGTCGTAAGGGATAATAAATAAAGCTCTTGTATGTTAAGATTATAATTATAGTGTAGGGTTGAATGTTAAGATTATAATTATTGTTGCTTCCTCCAAACTGTGCATCAAACAGACGGACGACCTCAGTGTTACGTTACTAATAGAATAAGAGACGTGTTTCGTGGCATGGTTTGGAGGAAAGGTAAACAAACTCATCAAATTTAACGTCAAAAGATTTTTTCTGGATGTTGAATGTGACTGAGAGGTGGGTGAGTGGGTGAGTGTGTGAGTGGGTGAGTGGGTGAGTGGGTTTGTGTGTAATTAAGTCTGCTGTGTACAGAATTCTTGGAAAATTTTATAATGATTTTGATATTTTCTTGAGCACACACACACACACACACACACACACACACACACACACACACACACATAACTCCCCAGCTATGTGGAGAATGACTTCATCATCTCTCTCTCTCTCTCTCTCTACCTCTCTCTCTCTCTCTCAGCAATGTGGAGAGTGCCTTCATTATGTCTCTCTCTCTCTCTCTCTCTCTCACACACACACACACACACACATACACACACACACCTTACAACAGGACAGATCAGGTATAAAATAACTAATAACGGCAGACGAGAGACAAGAGACGAGAAACAAGAGAGAGAGAGAGAGAGAGAGAGAGAGAGAGAGAGAGAGAGAGAGAGAGAGAGAGAGAGAGAGAGAGAGAGAGAGAGAGAGGAATATCAACATTATAATCAATACCCGACTAAAGAGAATAGAACATAAAAACAACCCGAGTCAGTCACCGTAATGAAAATATAGGAACGTGAAGAGGAAAATATAGGAACGTGAAGAGGAAAATATAGGAACGTGAAGAGGAAAACATAGGAACGTGAGAGGAAAATATAGAAACGTGTTGAAAATATAGGAACGTGAGAGGAAAATATACGAACGTGAAGAGGAAAATATAGAACGTGAAGAGGAAAATATAGGAACGTGAAGAGGAAAATATAGGAAAGTGAAGAGGAAAATATACGAAATTGAGAGGATTATTATTATTATTATTATTATTATTATTATTATTATTATTTTTATTATTATTCTATGTGATGAAGGAGACAGTTTGTGATATTAAAGTATATGGGTATTGTGTGAATGAAAGATTTTTTTTTTTTTTGAGTGAGTTTTTATGTTTTTTTGTTTATGTAAATATGTGTTAGTTGATGGGGTAGGATAGTCAATGAGTCTGTTTGTTTGTTTGTTTGTTTGTAAGATGGATAGTTAATGTGATAGTTAGTGAGTGGGTTTGTTTGTTTGTTTGTTTGTTAATAAGTTAGTTAGTTACATGGATAGTTTGTGTGATAGTTTGTTAGTAGGTGAGTCAACCGGTTAGTCAGTCAGTTAGTCAATTAATTAGTTAGTTAGTGGGAAAATTAGTATGCCGGATTAATGTAATATTTAATTCTTTTTTACGATTCAGGTTAAATCAATGTTACTTAAAGGTCGTAATTCGCTTTTGTTACATTGGAGTGCCTTGATTCCTCCAAAGTATGCCAGGAAACAGGACCAGAAGAGCAAAAATAATGGCGTTCTGTTGCTTGGAATAGTTTGGAGGATTCAGTTGCTCCAAATTTACCAACACCGAATTTCCTCTTTATAAACGTATATACGAGTAGAGACAGAAATTAATACGTTTACACACAGTCATCTTCCATTTAATTATAATATTATAAGCATTGCAAAAGGGGGCAATAATTTTCTTATATTGTGGAAATCAACATCGTACACGTATTTTCCCCGCCAAATTTTTCCCGCCAAATCTTTCCCGCCAAATTTATTATCTTCCGTCCTCCTCGATTGTACAGTTGCGGACACATGTAAACAGACACACACTTCAAAACGGGGCCCCTTATCAAGCATAACGCAACGTCTCATCATACCTTATGCTCACTGAGGGGCGCCATTTGAGGCTAGATGTGTTTGTTTTCATATGACCTCAACTGTACACGAATCATCCACTCAAGCACAAATTTTAAAACTCTCCAATCACTATTATTAATCTATCTTATTTGAAGTTAGTTATCTACACCCAAGAGTTTAACCTATACTCACGAAAATACACCTTAATCACTCACGAAAATACACCTTAATTACT
This sequence comes from Petrolisthes manimaculis, assembly GCA_034508575.1. Lineage (NCBI taxonomy): Eukaryota > Metazoa > Arthropoda > Malacostraca > Decapoda > Porcellanidae > Petrolisthes > Petrolisthes manimaculis. Next base: position 7,533 of record JAWZYT010005552.1, read on the forward strand.
CACGAAAATACACCTTAATTACTCACGAAAATACACCTTAATTACTCACGAAAATACACCTTAATTACTCACGAAAATACACCTTAATTACTCACGAAAATACACCTTAATTATTCACGAAAATATACCTTAATTACTCACGAAAATACACCTTAATTACTCACGAAAATACACCTTAATTATTCACGAAAATACACCTTAATTACTCACGAAAATACACCTTAATTACTACATATACCTAATAATGTCCATCCACTTTAAATGGTCACACAAGTACACCTTAGAACTCCATCCATCCATTAACTACCCACTCAAGTTCACCCTAGAAATATGTCCATTACTTATGTACACCCTAGAACACCCTAGAACTATTTCCATTACTGTCATTCACTAACTACACCTTAGAACTCCATCCATCTATCTAATTATCCATCTATCTAATAACTATCTAATTTTATTTAATTAACTGTTGGCGGAGATACACACATTATTTTCCCACCTTCGAGCCTTATTAATAGTTATTTTAGCTTCGTAGTCGCCAATATATTGTAAACAAAACCGAAGTGGGACCTCTTATTAATAGTTCTTGTAGGTTTGTAGTCGCCTAAATATTGTAAACAAAACCGAAGTGGGACCTCTATTCGCTGGCCACACGACCCATAACCTTAAACAAACAACGATGCCTGTGGTGATGTGCTTTCTACCCGTCAGTGATCCTAAATAAACAAGGTACTCGAATCTAAATAACAGCGAGGTTTATAAGATTCCGTATCAGAGGTTTGTGTTGACTTTATCGATCGTAAATAAACACAGTAATCGAATCTAAATAACAGTCAGGTTTCCGTATAAAGAAAGAATCCGTATAAATAAAATGTGTGTTTAGGATTTTGTAAAAGCTCATGAAAGGTTAAGTTGGCATTCGATTTTTTTGTTGGTGAAATTGAAAGGTCTGTGATTCCTCCAAACTATGCCATAAAACAGATCCCCTATGAGTACCAGTGAGGTGGTCTGTTCTCTGGCACAGTTAGGAGGAATCAGTGGCCTTAATTAATACAGTGAGTGTTCGTTCTCCCTCCATCACGTGTGTTTGGCTGATTTATTATATTCGTCAGCTGATGCGCTAAGAAAGAAAAAAATAAAGAATGAAAAAAGAAAAAGAAAAAAAGATAAAGGAAAAAAAAAAAAAGTTGTTTGGCGTAAATTAAATCGACTTCCTTAATGGAACACAATACGGACATCTATAGTGAACTTAATTAAGGGGTATATTGTCGTGATGGTGTATTGGAGGCGAGTGGATCCTCCAAACTGTGCCACAAAACAGAATCCTTCATCAAAATAAGCATAACATTATAGAGAGGAGGTGGTGTTGTGTTGTCCCCTGGCATAATACAATATAGATATAATAACTTGGAGGAATCAGAAGCCCCACTATTATAACTCCAACAACAAGAGGGTCATTCGTGCGTGGATATAATTTATGAAGGTTCTGAGGCCTCCACGTCCCCTTACCCTCTCCATGATCTGCTACTTAGGCAACTGGAGGATAGAGGCTAAACTTATATATATTTTTTATCTATTTTTTTTTTTTGGCTATGTTATTGTGGGTAGAATGTCCCGCCCCCCCGCCCCCCTCTTCTTCTTATAGGGGCTCTGTGATTGTGTATGTGAATAACTGGAGGCATCTGATTCCTCCTGACTCTGCCACGAGACAAACAAGCTCCTTCCCTATAGATGTGTGTGTGTGTGTGTGTCGTGGCAATATTTGAAGGACTCATTTAACCACCACTTTTCACACTACACCACAGGGTTCCTTAATGAATTAGATTAATATAAATGAGGGTGTGTGTCAACGAGAGTAGGTTAGGTTAATGGTGAACATCAAACCACTACTATCAACACAATCAACTTTAATGAACACTGACTGGTAAAATAAAATGACCTGCTGATAATTAAGGTGAGGTTCTCTTGTTGGTGAATTGGAAGGCTGAAGATTCCTCATAAGTATACCATAAAACAGACGCCTTCAATGGTACTAATAGGGGATCTGTTGTGTCGTGGCATAGTGTGGAGGAATCAGTAGAGTCCTTCCACTTTAACAACAAAATAATCTCCCCTCAAGCGATTGGTTAGTCAGTGAGTGAAGGGGCGAGGGTTAAGGGACAAGTATAGAAGATAAGGGGAAGATAAGGGGAAGATAAGGGGAAGGGAAAGGAGGCTATAGTGTACAGAGACAATATTAGTGAGTGAAAATAGTAATTGCGAGTCTGTAATTATATAAAGTAGGTGCAATGCAAGCAAGCAAGCAACCATCACCACCACCACCACCACTACCACCACCACTACCACCACCAAGGCCTCCACCCCATGTCACTGCCCCCCCCCCCATCCCCCTTCCCCTCCACTCTCCCTCTACACTACTCTCAATCCTCCTCCTCCTCCTCCTCCTCCTCCTCCTCCTTTGTCGGAAGAAGTTGAAGTTCAGTCATATAATAATTGTGTTACTGTGATCTTAACTCTCTCAGTCCCACAGGGGAAGGGTTGTATTGAAAGCTCTGTTTAAAATGTTGACAGAGAGAAGAGGACAGAGGGACAACATTTTAATAAACCAAAGAATCGAACGTTTAGTATTGTTATTTCACTACAGCATAATTATTACAGAAAGTGTGTTAGGCCTTTCTTATCCATTTATTTCTGATTTAGCAGCAAATGTTTTGTAAAATGCTATTACTTATCCATTTAATAAGGCTGGGACTGTGAGGGGTAAGCTCTTTTTATAGTTGATTCATATGATTGTATAATATATTGTATAAAACACCTAAACTGCATGGCTGTGGAGTGTGGGAACCATTAATAACCTTTAATAACCTAATCCCTTATATGTAGAAATGCATAGCTACTGTATACTATATCATTATTCACGCATGATATCATTTTTATTAATAATCTACTACCGTACTCTTCGCATCCATAATAATATCTGTGACTAAACTCTTAAACACCAATATATTATCATCAGAAACTTAAAATTTAGTTGTTGTTGTTGTTGTTATTTGTTGTTGTTGTTGTTGTTGATGTTGTTGTTACGTTGTGTGTTGTTAGACCAAGTAGGTATGTAGTGTGTTTGTATGTTTTACTCCCACGAGATGAATGGCTGCACAGTGCACAAAAAAAAAAAAAAAAAAAAAAAAAAAAATCCCCAAAAACCTCCTCTTTAAACTCCTCTTACTATTTTTTTTATATGATTTCAGGATGTGTTTCTCTATGTTTCATTTGGCATTAATTAACAACAACAACACCGTGGAGTTTGTTGATGTTGAAGCCTCCATGGTGGTGTTGACGTGTGACTGAATGCTGTTGTTGTTGTTGTTGTTGGTTGGTTGTTGTTTGTTTGTTGATGATGATGATGATGATGTTGATGATGAGTAAGGGATGGGTGATTTATATATAGTAGTGTGTGGACTCAGTTTGGACTCTTATAGCAAAGAGTGGAATGGGTGGCGATACAGCGTGTTGACAGTAAGGGATGGGTGATGATATATTGCGTTGAAAGAGAGGGATGGGTGATAAATAGTGTGTTTAAAGCAAGGAATGAGTGATGTAATGAGTTTACAGTAGGGGATGGGTGACGATATACTGTATTGAAAGAGAAGAATGGGTGATAATAGTGTGTGGACTTACTAGGACTCTTAATACAAGGAATGGATTTTAATTATAGTGTATTATATGGACTTACTTGGACTCTAAAACAAGGGATGATGGGTAATAATTATAGTGTATTGTGTGGACTTACTTGTGTGGACTCTAAATTATAGTGTAGTGTGTGGACTGACTCTACTGGACTCTTGCCCACCATACACTTAGTGAGTTAGTGAGTGAATGAATGGGATACTCTCGTTTCAGCTCATCATAAATCACAGGGGTTGCCAACGTTCACTCAGTCTGGGTTCATGTACATTTTATTAGGGAATTAATAACCAAACCCAGATGATGTACACCAGAGATCTGTACTGTCCATTTAAAGACGTCATGACCAACCAATACCAGAAGGTGTACTGTACAGTTGGACACATGAATGAGTGGTACAGCCCAAGTGAAAGATGGTCAATTTCTTCCAATAACAAGTTTGTTTGTTGTTTCTTGGCATAGTTTGTGGGAAATCATTTGCTCCAGAATTTTGCCACCAACATTGTAGTTATTCCCCCCAATAATGAATTAATTGTTTGCTTTGAGGTGCATATATATATATATATATATATATATATATATATATATATATATATATATATATATATATATATATATATATATATATATATATATATATATATATATATATATATATATATATATATATATATATATATATATATATATATATATACACGTTTACGTCTGTTTTTCTTATCTCCATTTTAATTCTCCTTTTAATTGTTTTTTGTATTTTTTTGTATTCTTCTTCTTCCCTACATGTAGCCTAGAGTTCCCACGAGTCATGAATGAATGAATGTATGAATGAATATATGTTTCGGGGTTGACGAATACTGTGACACAAACCAAGCCTTATATGACACCAACCCACTCATTCACTCACTCACTCACTCACTCTCTCATTGACTCTCTCACTCACTCATTCACTCACTCATTCATTCACTGACTCACTCACCCACTGACTGACTGACTGACTCGTGTTTGGGCAGTGGACATGACTCGTAACATTTCTTCTCACTGACTGTATATTTTCTTATTAAATACAATTATATAAAATGAAAGGAAAAATATATATAATAACAAATAAAGTATGAAGAGTAATAGAGTAAAAAGACGAAAAAGACGAAGAAAAGTTTAAAGTTATTCCAATATTCAATAAGATTATGATTATTATTTGTTTATTTAGAAAAAATTGAAATAGTTGATGGAAATAACAAAATGCCTATAAAAATATATTGACATAAATATATTTTTTTTTAAATAATCAGACTGTCTCTTGTCATACGAAATAAATTAATTGGCTTATATTTATCATTATATTGTGGGCGAATTGGAGAGGGGGGGGGGGCAGAGGGGGGAAGGGGGGGCAACCGATTCCTCCAAACTGTGCTTAAAAAACGAACCAAAAAAACGATGGTGATGAAGATGGTGGATAAATTGGATGGCTACTTATTCCTCAAAAAAAAAAAAAAAAAAAAAAAGTCACAAACCAAAAATATTTACAAATCAATAATAATAATAATAATAATAATAATAATAATAATAATAATAATAATAATAATAATAATAATAATAATAATAATAATAATAATAATAATAATAATAATGATAATAATAATAATAATAATAATAATAATAATAATAATAATAATAATAATAATAATAATAATAATAATAATAATAATAATAATAATAATAATAATAATAATAATAATAATAATAATAATAATAATAATAATAATAAAAGTAGTAATACAATAATAAAAGTAGTAATAAAATAATAAAAGTAGTAATAAAATAATAATAATCATAATAATAATAATAATAATAATAATAATAATAATAATAATAGTAATAATAATAATAATAATAATAATAATAATAATAATAATAATAATAATAATAATAATAATAATAAAAGTAATAATAATAATAATAATAATAATAATAATAAAAATAATAATAATAATATACAGTCTGAAAAAGCAATGCACCAAAAATTCTGATTTGCCAAAAAAAAAAAAAAAAAAAAAAAAAAAAAATGTATCTTACCTCCTTAACTTCTATCTCCTCTATTTGGGATTGACTAAAGCGAAAGGGTTTGTCATGTATTCATTTATTTATTTACTTATTTATTTATTTATTTATTTATTTATTTATTTATTTACTTCATGCATGCACAGGCTCCATGATATAGCAAGCACATTTTACCTCGTGGCTTTTAAAGATAGTCAAGATAGTCGTGGCTTTTAAAGATAAGTAAAGATAGTCAGCTCTAGTAAATTATAATAAAACTCAGCAGCACCTTCTCCATTTGAACTGAGCAAACAATAAAGTCAGCACTCAGCACCTTTACGTTTTACCTTGAAATGGAGCGTTAATTTAAGTATAGTCTAAGTATTATTGGCGTTCGGGAAATTAAGTGAATCGAGTTTATTCTGAACAAAATCTACGAGCAAACTTTACTTACGATATGCATTTAGGAAATTAATAAAAATCTAACTTATTCTTAACGAAATTTGTTAATACATTTCACTCATTAAATTGATTAGATTAAACCCATTCTTAACAAAGTATATGTGAAATTGGAGTTGTGAAAATTAAATAGAACCGAATACAAAGCCTGTGTATGTATGGGTTCCTTAGGAGATGGGTGATATATATATATATATATATATATATATATATATATATATATATATATATATATATATATATATATATATATATATATATATATATATATATATATATATATATATATATATATATTAGTCTTGGCTTAGCTCAAGTGTTCAGGAATAATATAATTACAATGTTAGTTCATTCTATCTTCGTATTTTGTTTTCTCTTAGTAAAGGGATAATCTCTCTCTCTTTCTTTCTTTCTCTCTCTCTCTCTCTCTCTCTCTCTCTCTCTCTCTCTCTCTCTCTCTCTCTCTCTCTCTCTCTCTCTCTCTCTCTCTCTCTCTCTCTCTCTCTCTCTCTCTCTCTCTCTCTCTCCTCTCTCTCTCTCTCTCTCTCTCTCTCTCTCTCTCTCTCTCTCTCTCTGCGGTGTATTGGAGAGTTACCAGATTCCTCCAAACTATGTCAAGAAACAGGGCCAAGTGTACATAAATAAATAATGGTGACCTGTTGCATGGAATAGTTTGGAGAAATTCTTTGCTCCAGATTCACCACCATCCACCAACACACTACTTCACCTTTAATTCATGTACCTACAGACAGAGAGATTGTCCCAAAAGTCGGGTCTCGTTATTTACAAACTTAAATATAGAGAATTTTCAGGGAATTTCGAATATCAGAGTGAATGAAAGGAGGAATCAAGGGAAGGTGTGTGTGTGTGTGTGTGTGTGTGTGTGTTAGAAGATAGGATACGTGTGTGTGTGTGTGTGTGTGTGTGTTAGAAGATAGGATACGTGTGTGTGTGTATATATATGTGTGTGTGTGTATATGTGTGTGTGTGTGTTAGAAGATAGGATACGTGTGTGTGTGTGTGTGTTAGAAGATAGGATACGTGTGTGTGTGTGTGTGTGTGTGTTAGAAGATAGGATACGTGTGTGTGTGTGTGTGTGTGTGTGTTAGAAGATAAGATACGTGTGTGTGTGTGTGTGTGTGTGTGTGTGTGTGTGTGTGTGTGTGTGTGTGTGTGTACAGCTTCAGTAGTGTATAGTAGTAGTGTCAATAAGCTGTATATATAATGCCTGAGTCAGTGTGCCTGTATGAGTAGCCAGCAACAAGTATACTGTATTGTATTGTACACTCACTCACCACAATCTACAAAACACACACCCATCCCAATCCAACCCTGAGATCTGCAGTAGGGGGTTTCTCGAAGACAGCCCACTCAAAAAGGTCTCCAGTTGTTCGAGATTCCTGTGTGTGTGGTTTTTTTTTTTTTTTTTTTTTTTTTTTTTGGCTTGGGGATGGTGTGTGTGTTTGTGTGTGTGTGTGTGTGGCTTGGGGATGGTTTGTGTGTGTGTGTGTGTGTGGCTTGGGGATGGTTTGTGTGTGTGTGTGTGTGTGTGGCTTGGGGGGATGGTTTGTGTGTGTGTGTGTGTGTGTGTGTGTGTGTGTGTGTGTGTGTGTGTGTGTGTGTGTGTGTTGGGGGGGATGGTTAGTGTGTGTGTGTGTGGCTTGGGGATGGTTTGTGTGTGTGTGCGTGTGTGTGTGTCTTGGGGATGGTTTGTGTGTGTGTGTGTGTGTGTGTGTGTGTCTTGGGGGGATAGTTTGTGTGGGCTGTCATCCAGAAACCCCCTGCTTCAGATCTCAGGCTTCGACTCAGATAGGCTCCACTTTTTGTTATGGTGAGTGAGTGAGTGAGTGAGTGAGTGTACATACAATCATTAGGTGTTCTATTTTTATTTTATTATTCTATAGGCAGAAATTATGGCCACTTAACCCTCTCGCACACGGATCACTCAACATGTGCGTCACAATCAATCAATCCCTTTATTTATATTGCATTCATTAATAACCCTATCGTGAAAGACAATCCCAAAGTAATGTTGTAGTGTACAGTGTATTCCGAGTTTCTCACGACACACGACGTAATCATTGAGACACCTGGAGGCAGAGGGGCGAACTCACCCAAATAATGATTAATGGATGAAATAAGAATTGTAAAAATAATAGTATCAAAAATTATGATTACAAAGATAATAATGATAATAATGATGATGATAAAAATAATAGTAACAATAATAATAATAATAATAATAATAATAATAATAATAATAATAATAATAATAATAATAATGATAATAAAAATAATAATAATCCCCCACCAACTTTCTATCAATATACCAAACCAAGTTGATAATAATAATAGAAGTGGTGATGTGCCTTTCTTCCTCTGGGCTACTCAAGTTTCTGGAGACACTGACTCATTTCTATAAGACACGACCCCATTGCACTTTAATAAGTTTGTTTGTACTTATTCTGATCAAAGAGAATTTTAATCCCTCAAAGGCCAAAAGAATAACCTCTCTCCCCTGTTTATAAAGTTGTAGGCCACGTCTCCCCCCCCCCCCACAGTGCCAGTGTTGTTGCTGATGATGATGATGATGATGATGGTCTGTTTGATGGCCCAGAATCCCTTACTAAAGTCTATACATATTATCTTATGACGCACATGCCAGTCCCCCGTGTACGAGAGAGATAAGTAAATGAACTGACTTGGCCTGCCCTGCCCCTGCCAGCAGTTTCAGTTGGAGTGGGCGTGGAAGCCGATGGCGGCCATGATGAACGAGAACCAGACCGACCTTGTGTACTGGATCCCGCCTCTCTACAGCTCCAACCTGGTGGCAGCTGGCCACAATCCCCCCCAATCCTCCACCACTCCTCGCCGACCCTCCCTCACCCGCTCCCCACTCTCCCGCACCTCGTCCCTCTCCCGCTCATCCCTCAACCGACCCTCCCTCGCCCGTTCTTCCCTCAACCGCTCTTCCTTCAACCGGCCCTATGGCGGCGCCTCCGTCAGGAAGAAGAGGCTGGCTCAGAGGAGGCCCAAGATGTCCCAGGATGGAGGTCATCACAATGTAGCTGGACATGGACAAGCAGGTCATGTTGAGTGTCAGGCCTGTGAGGCGGAGATGGCAGCAGCAGCAGCAGCAGCACATGGTGGACAGGGTGGTGGGGGGACTGACACAGAGAGTGATGTACCCGATAACATGCCCGGATCAGGCGAAGGTATGCCAACCCCTAGCCACAGTCATGGTCATGGTCATGGTCACAGCCACAGCCTCGACTATCATCCAGGCTACCCAGGCCCCCATGGAGAGTACCCAGCACAGCACCCAGAGTACCCACCTCAGCACCCACAACACCAACCACACCCACAGCATGGAGAATACCCACCCCAGCACCCACCACACCCACCACACCCAGAGTACCCACCCCAACACCCACAACACCCACCACACCCACAACACGGAGAATACCCACCCCAACACCCAGAGTACCAACAACAACAACAGCAACAACAACAACCACAACCACAACCACACCCAGAGTACCCAGCTCAGGGTCAGGAGTACCCACAACCACACCCAGAGTATCCCCCGGGTCAACAACCAGAATATCCAGCCCAGGGAAGTCAGGAATATCCACAAGGCCAGCACCCAGAGTATCCCCCGGGGCAACACCCAGAGTACCCAGCCGGGCAACAACCCCAGGGATACCAACAACCCCACCAGGCCCAGGAGTACCCCCAGCCACACCCCCCACACCCAGAGTACCCACAGGGGCATCCAGAGTACCAACAGCAGCATCCTGACCAAATACATCAGCAGCAACCACAAGACCATCAGACACAACAACAACAACAACAACAACAACAACAACACTTCCAAGATCACCAGCAGATGGTATACCAACAACAGACCCCCACCCCTCCACCCCCACCCCAGGTGCCCCAAGACCATCCCCAGCACCAATTGCAGCAGCACATCATGCCACAGCACCACCCCCAGCACCCCATGCACCACCACCACCCACAGCAGTCGCACATGGCACACCCTCACCAGAAACCTATGTACCACATGCAGCACGGCCACCCACAACATGGCCACGGGCAGCATGGCCATCCCTCGCATGGCCATCCCTCGCACATGTCGCACCACCACACCCCACAGCATTCCCATTCCCACACTCCACAGCACGGCCACCCACACTCTATGCATCCCCATACGCAACAGCACCACCACCCGTATCACCATCGAGGCTCCACGCAGTTGGGAATGCACACTATCAGTGAGGAAAGGGTCGGGGCTCCTGGTGGGATAGCCTCACCCTCACCCGCTCGTCAGGCTGCCATCGCACGTCAGCGTCCCTTCCGCCGATCCACCATCAAGAGGCGCTACGTACATGAGCCAGATGTTGTGCGTCGCTTCTCTGAGCCAGTCAACAAACCAAAGAGCAGTGCCCCAACCTTCCTTCGCTTCCTGGAGAAGATGTCACATATTCACAGTGTTCCCGTCAAAGCCCCCGAGTCGCCCAAACCCACAAAAAAGAAGAGTAAGCCATTCTTCTCAAGGGACAAGGAGACGCGATGTTATGGCAGTAAAAAGGTGAAGCGTCCCTCTATCAAGGTATACAATACACCCAACCGACTGTCCAGCCGACGTTCCAGCAGGTCCCAGGCAAGTGAAGACGACCAGTGTATTGTTGTCTCTTTGGACCCCAACGCCAAGGGAGGTCCCCCTGGAGGCCCACCCATGGACCCCAACATCAAGATCCCACCAGGTGCCGCCAGTGCTAAGCCACGTAAGTCCCTCTCAGGCGAGTCCTTTGAGGCCAGACATGCTCACCTGCAGATGGTTCTGCGCCTCCTGTCCCAGCTGTACCAGGACAAAGTCGTCCACCAGGACACGGAGATCAAAATGCTCAAGAGTAAAATGCAGACTCAGGAGAAGCACATCAAGAAGATGGCCACACTTCTGCTTCAGGTGAGGGATGACGTGATCAAACTCAAGACTAACCAGCATCATGGACGAGGTGACTCATCTGGAGGCGACGGGTCCGGTAAGGTTCAGGGTAAAGACCAGACCACTACCACACTCCTTAGTATCAAGGTTGGCGATGAAGGAAAAAGTACGATTGATGTATAGGGTTCCTTTGATGATGAGAGCTCTAATGAAGACGAGAACTCTATTCATCTCTAAAGTTCTATAATTGTCTAGAGTTCCATCACTGTCTAGAATGTCATCACCAACTAGAGCTTCATCATTTATAAGGAAACTATTGATAACTAGGGCTTCATTAGTGTCTCGAGGGCCACTTACTGCTCTGGCTATATTTAAGCCTGTCAAACAAACATGAATAAGCACCATTTAATCAAGGTTCACTTAATAGTTTATGGGTGAATTCTTGGGCGTCAACTACAGAATATACTGTACACAATTTGAGATTCCTGTTGTGTAAACTCTTTGTTTGTGTATGAGATCAGGACGCCAATGGTAACTAATTACATGTTACCATGACCATGACTGAAAGAGACAGATTATGGTAAACAAGAAGGGAATATCGCCAACCGATAATATTTGTCTGTTTGCGTTCGTTCCCTTTTGTTACTTAGTGTTTGTTCACGTGTGCTTGTTCACGTTCGTTCACTAGATGTACCGTCAGCCTATATCTAGGGTACCGAGACTCCGTACCCTCTGTATACGTACCAAACTGTATGTAGCTCTCCTGAGGCCAGTCTACTCATGAATAGGATAATAATGTTTGTGTTCACGTAAGGAATAGGTCGGTACATGACTGTCTAGCTCATTGTATTGCTACACTAAGGGAATATCTGCTCACATTATCTGGTGACAAGAGATTCAGTGACATTGGTAGTGTTGTGTTGTGTTCATTTATCCACGACCCCAAAACCTCATCAATGCAATGTCCTTCTACCTCCACTTTCAATGCCCTTTGTCCATTTTATCTTCATATGATATCACCCTTCTCATGAGCCTTTATCCCCATCTATTTCCAAATCATCTTTGCCTTCTCATGGTGTGTGTGTATGTTTTTTTTCATGTGTGTGTTAAGAGGGCCATCTGTTTCTGTTTGGGCCTAATGAAATGCTACTAATTCCTTCTAACTATGCTACTAAACAGATCCCCTCCCTACCCACATATTGAGGCACTAATCTGTTTCCTGGCATAGTGTGGAGGAATCAGCAGATGACCTCTTTAACACACCTCACCTCACCTCACCATGACCTACACTGTATTGTACTTCACTGCTGCACCATCAGTACGCCACGTCACATCACACTACACTATATCATAATACAGAGACAAGCTACACCACATTATATTAACGAATTAAAGTCAAATCACGGCCTTATAAATCACACTACTCAATGCCACAATATAACACGACACGAAAATACGTTAATAGACCAAAGCAGACATGAAAATACGTTAAACATGACACGAAAATACATTAAAAGACATAAACATGACACGAAAATACGCCAAAAGACCAAAATATGTTAAAAGACATCAACACAACACGAAAGTACTGTACATCAAAAGACCCAAACATACACTGGATATTGTACTGTGTTGAAGCTGGTTTATTTATTTATACTCACTGTTGTTGTTGTTGATGGTGGTACCTGAAGATCATCTCGTCCTATGTACTGTCTTCCAAGTCTTGTTCTAAGCCACATCCCAGAACATTTTCAAGGTCCCAAGCCACATTCCAGCCACCATCAAGCCACATCGCGTCACTTTCCAAGCCTCAAACCCGCCACTTTCAAGCCCCGCCAGCCACATTCTCCCGCCAGTTTTCCAGCCCACCGTTTTCAAGACTGGACTTTGAAGCCATCAGCCAACGTCACCTGCAGCACACCAACCAAAACAAAACAAAGGTATAGACAACACAACATCACCGTCGACGCCTTCTGCAGGTATTATTATTATTATTATTATTATTATTATTATTATTATTATTATTATTATTATTATTTATTTATTTATTTAGATTGTATGAGACACGTTATTATTATTTTTATTTTTATTATTTCGAACAACACTATTATAAATATTTAGAGAGTATTAAGAGACAATATCATTATTATTATTATTTAGATTATATCAAGAAACCTTATTTTTATTAATATTAATATTATTATTATGGCAGGGAGGGACATGTGGGAGACTATTTTCTATTTCTATATACAAACTTCAATGTCTGTTCAAAATGGTAAAGTTGGAGGTGAGGATATAATATACTTAGTTTATATAAGTATACAAACATACTGTACTAGTATATTTATAAGGGGCACGTGAAGGATAAAATAATAAAGGGACCCTGTGATGTAGTCAGAAAATTGGAGGTAAACGAGTCCTTCAAATATTGCCACGAAACACACACACACACACACACACACACACACACACACACACACGATGTAGGCTAGTCAGAAAATTGGAGGTAAATCAGTCCTTCAAATATTACCACGAAAAACACACACACACACACACACACACACACACACACACACACACACACACACACGATGTAGGCTAGTCAGAAAATTGGAGGTAAATCAGTCCTTCAAATATTACCACGAAAAAAAAAAAAAAACACACATACACACACATACATCAACTATATATGGATGGAGCGAGTTTGGTGGCATAGTCAAGAGGAGGAATCAGAAGCCTCCAATTCCCATACACAATCACAGGGTTCCTAAATAATGATCAATCAATTAACCTGTTCACCCACTTTCTTTCTTTTGTAACTGTACAGTGCCTATACAAAAAGATAATAATGCCACTCTGTGCAAACAACATGACACTGTGAATGAAGGAATGTGAAAAAAATAAATAAATAAATAAATAAATAAATAAGTAAATAAATAAATAAATAAATAAATAAATACATGTTCGTAACTCATGGCAATCCCACCGAACGAACTAATTAACGAACGCACGAACGAACAAACTCAATGGTCGATCATAAAATAAGGATAATTATAATATATAGTTCATCTTTTTCACATTCCTTTTTTTATTTATGTGGGAGTTTACTTTTTGTAGGCGACTGTACACCAATAAGAATTAAGGGGGGGAGGGGGGGTTAGGTAGTACAGTATACTTTTGGTACATACATACATTTGGAGCACCTTGATTCCTCCAAAGTATTACCAGGAAACACGACCAATGAATAAATATAATGGTGTCCCGTTGCTTGGAATAGTCTGGAGGAATTATTTGCTCCACAATTTACCACCAAAGAACAATAATGTACTGTATATGATATTTAACTCTCTTAAAGTATGTATGTATGTATGTATGTCAAGGCGAGCACAAATAATGCCATATCATAGAAGTTAGGTTAGGTTAGGTTAAGATAGAGAGGCAGTGTTGTTGTTGTTGTTGATGTTATTGTTGTTGTTGTTGTGGTCAGTGTTGATAGAGTTGTGAATTAAAGCTAAGTTAAAATCTGGTATCCCTATGTCACTTTATTTATTTATATACTTGTTTTGTTTTGTTTTCTAAATTTTTCATCATAGTAAGGAAACGGTGTGATTTCCTTTGCTTTTTTATTTACAAATTTTATGTTCTTAAAATTCTATCAAATAAGACACTTTTATTTTATATCACACCCTTAGTGTGTGTGTGTGTGTGTGTGTGTGTGTGTGTGTGTGTGTGTGTGTGTGTGTGTGTGTGTGTGTGTGTGTGTGTGTGTGTGTGTGTGTGTGTGTGTGTGTGTGTGTGTGTGTGTGTGTGTGTGTGTGTGTGTGTGTGTGTGTGTGTGTGTGTGTGTGTGTGTGTGTGTGTGTGTGTGTGTGTGTGTGTGTGTGTGTGTGTGTGTGTGTGTGTGTGTGTGTGTGTGTGTGTGTGTGTGTGTGTGTGTGTGTGTGTGTGTGTGTGTGTGTGTGTGTGTGTGTGTGTGTGTGTGTGTGTGTGTGTGTGTGTGTGTGTGTGTGTTAGAACAGACTCAAGCAGTATATATAATTATCAGTGTATGAATTTCATTTAAAAAATATATATATATATATAACATACAACAACAACTCATATAGAATAGAATATAGATGTTTGAGTGTGAAATCCTGACAATATAATTATACTATATAATATATAATATGTATGTGTTTCTGTATAAAGACAGGACTGTAGTACATATATATATTGAGTGGAGTACATGTGTATCTCTCTGTGTACGAAAAAAAGGGTAAATTTAGTACATGTTTCTACATAGGAAGTACAGTACATATGTGTCTTTCTCTCTGAATGAAAAAGGTTGAATTTAGTACATGTTTCTACATAGTAAGTACAGTACATACGTGTCTCTCTGTGAACAAAAGGAAAGATGATTAAGTACATGTTTCATAATAGTAAGTACAGTACATACGTGTCTCTCTGTGAACGGAAAAGGTTGAATTTAGTACATGTTTCATAGTAGTAAGTACTAACAGTACATATGTGTCTCTCTATGAACGAAAACGAAGGTTGAATTTAGTACATGTTTCTATATGAACATTGACCCTATAGTAATAATTCCTTCAGTATTTACATGTAAACAAAAATTATTGTACTTCATGTTTATAATTTTGTTTAGGGGATGGATGGTGCAATGTTGTTGTTGTTGTTGTTGATATTTCCTGAACAAACAAATAATTCCTCCAATCTATTCCAGGCAACAACAGACACCCATTATTATTATTATTATTATTATTATTATTCCTCTGGTCTGTCTTGTTTCCCAGCATACATTGGAGGAATCTGGAAACTCCAATGTATACCCAAAAGTGTACTACAGTATCTCCTTAATTAATTAAATAAAAATAAACTTCTTAAAATACATGTTTGAGGATGAATAGACTAACTTAGTAAATGTTTCTATGTTAAAAATAAATAAGAAAAACTATTATTCGAGGATGAAGAAATGGACTTAGTGTATGTTTTATGTATGATAGACTAACGATAGTAAATGTTTGTATGGGAAGAAAAAATAGTTATTAAAATAAATAGGATTATATATATACGGTATATACTTTATGTAGGAGAATATAATTATATGATTCAAAAGTAATTCATGTCTGTGTTGTGTGTAGCATATATATATATATATAATTTGGTCGTTGTAATTTTAATATGTGTAGGTTAACAAGTAAACCTTTCGCTCAAGAATTATTATTATTATTGTTTTTGTTGTTGTTATTATTATTATTGTTTATGTTGTTGTTTATGTTATTATTATTATTATGATATTTATTATTATCATCATTATTATCATTATTATTATTATCATCATATTTATTATTATCATCTTTATTATCATTATTATTATTATCATCATATTTATTATTATCATCTTTATTATCATTATTATTATTATCATCATATTTATTATTATCATCTTTATTATCATTATTATTATTATCATCATATTATTATTAGTTTATTATTATATTTAGGATTTGAAAGAGGTGGTGTGTTGACGAGTGATTACTGAAGGAGACTTAATTAAGGGGAGAGTATACTTTTGATAGATTGGAGCATTTTGATTCCTCCAAAGTATGCCATGAAACAGACCCAGATGAAGAAATATAATGGTATCCTGTTACCTGGAATAGTTTGGAGGAATCATTATCTCCAAAAATGTCCAATACACTACCAGCATCACACACCACCTCTTAATTTTGTTACCCATTTACTCAAAAAAATAATAATAATAATGATAAATAAATAAAAAAAAATGATAATGAAAAAAAAAAAAAAAATGAAAAAAAATAATATCCTGTAAGGTGTACAAAGATGACTTATTAATTTTTGTTTACATATAGAAATATAAATATTCTTTTCCCTCTTAGCATTTTCCAGACAAACATTTCAGTCTGTATGTAAGAGTATGGAGGTGACTGTGGTAATTTGGTGGCTACTGATTCCTCCAAACCTCACCACTCAACAATAACAACAACAACAACATCAATAATAATAATAAGGAGAGAGGGAGTGTTTGTGTTTGTTTGTTAGTGTGTTTGTTTGGTGGCACAGGTTGGAGGCACCAGGAGTCTACAAACAATTCACCATCACAGTCACCTCTATAACAAAAATGATTAATAATAATAATAATATATATACACATAGAAATATACCGGTATATATAAACTAAATTAATATCTATGTTTACAATATACGTTTCTTTTTTTACTATGAAGGTATTGCTATCAAGATTTAACAAGAAATATAATGTACTGTAATTATATATATATATATATAAAATATAATTATATCAATCTATATA
>JAWZYT010005552.1:30000-52500 GCA_034508575.1 Petrolisthes manimaculis
TATAATTATACCATTTCCCTACAAAACTTTTCCATGTCTCCTTCCTTATTCTGTGGTCAATTTATCATAAGTTGTTGTTGTTGTTGTTGCTGTTTGTTGATGTTGTTGACGTGTGTGTTTCTGGCGCCAAGGATGTCAATTAACTGATGTGTGTGTGTGCTTGTTTGGCGCTAATTAGTGTGTGTGTGTGTGCTTGTTTGGCGCCAATCAGTGTGTGTGTGTGTGTGTGTGTGTGTGTGTGTGTGTGTGTGTGTGTGTGTGTAGTCCTCTGATGGTTCTGAGGGCCCTATGCAAGAACATACATTCATGGTGTATACGACGGCGTGGTACTTGTACGACCGCTCTGTTGTTTGTCAATGGAGCCGTCGATCGTACCGGTACCACACCATCCATCGTATACACCATGAATGTTCTTGAATATGGCCCTGTAAGTGGCGCCAAATGTCGAAGTTCCACGTGGTACCAACCAGTCTGTGTGGCGCCAAAAGTCTGTGTGGCGCCAAAAGTCTGTGTGGCGCCAAAAGTCAAGGTTCCACGTGGCGCCAAGTCTGTGTGGCGCCAAAAGTCAATATTGTGAAGTTGTGGTGGAGGTACTTTTTGGCGCCAATTAATGCAGTGTAGGACTATAATGTTTATATTTAATGAATTTGGTGCCAATTATATGGATTCTAAAAACTACCATTATTACGTAGCACCAAATAAAGCAGTCTCTGTGGCGCCAAAAGTCAATATTGTAAGGTTGTGGTTGTGGTACTTTTTGGCGCCAATATTACAGGGTACGACTTTATATATATATACTGGTTCTATCTACTATATATGGCGCCAAATAAGGTTATACAAATACTGTACTGCGCATGGCAACTGAATAACTGACTGTATGGCACCAAGGCAACTGAATAATTAACTGTATGTATGTATGGGACTGAACTGACTGATTATGGCGCCAAAATTCTGTGTGGCGCCAAGATACAAAGGCTCAATTCTTCCAACCTTCTCTCAGGCTTTAACTATTCATGTGGGGGCTATATAGATATTATTCTCTGAGATGCGATCAATTGGGGGACACGGATTCCTCCACACTAGGCCACGAAACATCTCTCTCATTACTGGTGCAGTTTCGTGACAGAGTTTGGAGGAATTGTATGGTTTACCCTTCAATTTCCCGCCAAAACTTTGCCTCCAACATAATTATAAACAAAGACTACTGTTGTTGTTGTTGTTTTATTTTTTCTTAATTAAGCTGACGGTAAAATATTCACATCTAACGTACATCACTAACTTAATTCTAATTGACTTAATAAACTTCAGTCACAACGAACTTTAATAATAATAATAATTCAGCTGATATAATTATACCAGATGTTTAGAAAAAAAAAAACAATAACAGTCAACATTTTAATTAAAGGTGATATTCTCTTGTGAGTGTTAATTAATTATTACTACTGATTCCTCCCAGACTGTAACACAAAACAGATTATTATATGAACAACATTAAAGGTATATTATGTAATTTGGAGGAAGCAGTGAGCCCCTCAACAAAATAATAATAATAATAATAATAATAATAATAATAATAATAATAATAATAATAATTATAATAATAATAATTCATCAAGTTATAATATAATTAGTAGGAATCATTAGCCTAATAATCCAAAGGCAATTTAATTAACAAAGAAAATTAATTAAAGAAAAACAATTAATTAACCAAATAAAGAGATTCTCCCTTTAATATAACCAAACATTTAAGACAATCTCCTCTAAGTCAATCACTGTGTGCCCTTAACTTAATTATTATTCAACAAAACTCTTGTCTTTCCGCCTTCCACATTAATTAATATATATTATTATACGCCCTTTATACTCGTGAATGATCATATATAATAATTACTGTATATGTATTTTTATCCGTGTGTGTGTGTGTGTGTTGTTGATGTTGTTGTTGTTGTTCACTGTATTGTATTGTATTGTACTAGTCTGTGGAAATAGATAGTAAAATAAATCAGTAAATAGATAGAAATACTAATACTAGTAGTAATAATAATAATAGTAAATAATATGGCCTTCCGGGTAAGAGAGGCATATGTCAGCTAATCATTTGTTGGTCGAAGAGAGGAGGTAAAAAATGGAGGCTACTGCTTCCTCCAAACTCATACTGGAAACAAAAAGCTAGATTATCACTACATCATACCCGAATGTGTGTATGTGTGTTCTTTTTCTGGCAGTTTTTTTTTTTTTTTTTTTTTTTTTTTTAAGGAATTAGTAGCGTCCATTTGCCTTCCTAAAATGAAAATATTTTTAAATGGCTCTTACGTCTGTCATTTTCTAGTCGTGTATTTTTTAATGCCATTTTGGGTCCAATATTATAGGATACTGTACATTAATATACATAGAGAAATATACGGTCCACATTATTCTCAGAGTAAAACTGACCTATCAACCAACAACATAAAAACTTGTAAACACACACACACATAAAAAAAATAATTATATACTGTATATTATGGAGATGGTTTTTATGCCATTCTAAAATTTCCCACAATATAAAAAACAGTCATATGTACTAATGATACGTAAAAAGAAAAAAAGTAAACAAAATGTAAAATATATAACAATACATAAAACATTCCATACTAATAATTAATTGGAACACCACAAACCTAATTAATTCACTGCATTTCGATCCTTTAAGGTGTTGTGTAAATTTGGTTGATGTATCGGTTATTGTATGGGATCTGACCACACACTGATGGGCCAACCTAACCTAACCTATCCTAACCTAACCTGACCTGACTTGACCGGACTCATTCGCTGACCTTCGCTGGGGGGACCTAACCTGTTTTTATTATAGCGTCCACACCCGCCGAGACGAACAAATAAAAATTGTTGGAACGACGTAAATAAATATAAATAAAATTAAACCAATGCATTGTACATAGTATTGTATGGTAGGTCATGTTGAGTGGTCAGATCCTGCATAATAATAATAATAATAATAATAATAATAATTACCGATACGTCATTCTTACTCTTAAAATGATGTTACCCCGTATAATTATGGCTTCACGGTTCCAATACTATTTTGTGTGGCGCCAAGATTGAAATTTGGCGCCAAAAAATAATTGTGTATATACAAGACTACTCAGTTTCCAAGACCTATTTAAGTAGGATACGTATGTGCCCAAGTGCTAATTAATGTATATATATACAAACAAGGCTTCATTCTCAGAGCCCTAAGGAGAATTTTATTTTTGAAGAGAGCAGGAAGGACGTAAGAGTCAAATACATATATATTATACATACACTCATATTATACATACATACATACATATAGGCATTTTATTTATATATATATTATTGTGGTTGGTTCATAAGTCGACTCGAATGTACCCGGAAGGCCTATAGCTGTTGACAACGTAACAAAACCAACGAATTAACAAGATAAGAAAAAGAAAAATAATGATAATGACGACGATGATGAAGAAAAAGGAAAACAATATAAAAGGTGTGAAATGATTTGCATATTGTTTGTTTGTTTGTTGGTTATAGTTCAGCTGATCAACGTACAGGAGGGTAAGAAAAATAAAATAAAAATAAAAAATAATAATATATAAGTACCGTAATAGATGTTGTCTTTACCCGTTACAAATGGTTATATCTGTTAAATGAAATGATAATAATAAATATATATATACATGTGGGATGTTCATTGTGGATTTTTCTTTTATCCTATTTTATTATCTACGTGTATTTTTATATCATTATCACTATATCATCATCAGTAGGCTATTCCATTATCCATTTTCCTCCATTTTTTTTATAAGTGATGGAATGGAAAAAATGAACTCGGAACGAATAACAGAGGTGAGAGAGAGAATTAAATATAACCAGTAAAATGGGTCAGTCAGCGGCAGGTACATACATACAGTAGACTACACTCAGTCATTCACATCATATTTTACTGCCACATTCAAGCCCACATATAAAGCTCGTATTAAATTCATACCATGTATCTGCTGATAACGTCGTTCCCCAGAGTGTTTGAGCATTGTACTAAATAATCATCATAATCATAAAATTCAAGCCAATATCCAGTCCTACTTAACAAACATTATCATATTATTATCCACTTCTGCAGCTCTAATCTTTTGCAATTAATGCCTCAAGATGATACCTATACAAAACCAAGTGTAATGCCAAGTTAGGCTCCTTAATATATATAGTTTTTAAATACGTCCATCTATCTTAATTAATGTATCTCTATATACAATAATAAATCACGACCAGATAAGCAAAACTAATAAGCGTAGCCTGTGTTCCCTGGGATAGCAACGAGGAGTCATCTGTTGCTCCAGATTTACCAACACTATATAATATAGTATCCCCTTTAAAGTTGTCGTACGGTAATGACGGTCCCAGTGGCGGCCATAGAGGTGGGAATCATTTGCTGTAAAATTTATCTGTCAAGGAATTTAAATAATAATTTAGTATACTACCAGCTATCTTCAAAATACAACAATGACTCCAATTGGTCTACTGTATTTTATTGGTGCGATTAAGGGAAAGGCCTTGATTGAGGTTACATTTTCTTGCCCATTGCTTTGATCACGTCTTCCGATGGCTCAAATTTCACACAGTTTATTGCTTTGACTATTGCCTTCACCACTTCTTATTTAATTTGCTTACAGCTGTCTTTGAGCTTCTTCAGACCCTGTTCTAGCGACTGCTGATTCCCAGTTACTCACGCCGACCCCAAACAATTTTAAGGTCCCGAAAGTCAAAAAGCAAAAATTGCTGAAAATTGAGATCTCAACGTCGTGAGGCACGCGGATTTTTTTGAAAAATAAAAAAAATAATGTCCATTCGATATACAGCAAGACACACTGGTTCAGAATCAGCAATTTATTTTTTTTCGAAATACTTTGACCAGAATATTTTCTAGTTTCCACTACTGCCTATTTATTAATGGCGAGCAACCACGTGTGGTCCGTGTATACCGGGAGCATTTTCGCAAAGTCTGGCAGGCTTCGTGCCTAACCCGACCTAACCTTACCTAAATTGGACCTAACCAAACCAAATCAAGCGCCACATCAGCCGCGATGATCAGCGTCTCCTGCTGGCCACAGACGCCGACACACTCAAATGTGTTGGGGTTCACCTCAAAACAATGGAAACCTATTATGGGAAACCACGTCACGTCCCCATTACTGTCTGTGGTCCTTGTGTGCCCACCACCTAACACCTCCATTTTCATCATCTCCTGCTGGGATACTTTGGAGGAATAAAGTGGCTCCAGATTTACCAACATTATAGTATCCCCTTAAAACCTACTTCTCCATCATCTGTTGCTCTTACCGGTACATTAAAAAAATATTATTTTCTTTCCTAATTTTCTGTTATACATAATTGCTTATTAAGTCTCTATCTTCTCAGTCACAGTCTCCTATAATTTACTATTGTCATATCAATACAACAAATATCACACAACAAGATTACTTACTAAAAACAGGAGAATATTTTATGAATGACAAACTATGCTCCATGACATCTTCCAATATGTAAACAATCACTTCAGTGTTGCCACTTGCCAGATGAAGTGTTTTAATTAAAATTTCACAAATTATATAATTCCCCAATTTTGACAATATTTTCCCCATTTTCTTTAAAATTTATTTTGTATTTATTGTTCATTGGAGTCATAGCTGTACCAAAATAACATAATCGTTACACTTTGTAGTATGAATACAGTAATGGGTTATGGGTATAGGTAGGTCTGTAAGATGTTATTATAATATTTATTAAGAGTGTTTTAGGCTGACGTCACGCTATGAATCATCAAGACCCAAGCACCTCCCTCACCAAGACATGGGACTAAAAAAAGTCAAGAAGAGAGGACTAGAGGAGTTGCTCGGTAACCAACTGGAATGAGTGGAAGTCCACCTCAGCTCTGCCAATAAAAGGCTGATGAATCTTTTTAATAAAGGTATCAAAGGCATCCTGGGCCCGGATTCTCAAAGTAATTTACGACGTTGTCACGGATCGATCCGTGACCATAACGTAACGTACGTAAGTAGTAGAATGCTATATATTTATATATATTAACAAAGGGATACCACGTGTGTGGAGTATTCTAGAAGGCATAGAACAGTGGAATTTTCCACTGCCAGATGAATGTGAATAGAGGTGCGGGCTTTAATCCCCAGGTAGAAAGGAAGGGTCATGTCAGGTGAGGTCAGGACACAGTCAAGTACCCACTCACTCCATTCGGTGTTTCACTACTCTGGTTATATTTTTGCATTAATAATTATGCTAATGGGCATCTATTACTTATTGAAATTGATTTTGAAGTGGAAGGGGAATTATTGGGATTTTACAGTACGTCATAGGTTAATCGAAGGCATGTACAACTAAAGTATGGGAGGGACTCCGAGGGAGAGAAGGCAGGGTGAAGGTGACTTTTGGGCAAGACACAATCGAAGCCTATCCTGTCACGTCTTAAATTTACTTTTTTTCAACGAGGCTATAACTATTGAGAATATATAAATACCTGGTTATTAATAATGATCTTATAGTTGGAAAAGGAATATTATATGAAGTCCTGAGGGAAGGAAGGATATAATAATGATAAGAGAGAGAAAGAGGATTCCTGAAGGTTAGCATCTACAGGCCCGTAATTTCTTTGTGGCTCGCCAATATTATCTACAAATAGGCAGTCGAATTTTACAAGTCCCATTTGAAACTTTTCCAAAATTAAACCTGATTTCCCCATTTCGCCATCAACATTCTCAGATTTTCCCAAAAACTAGGGATAATTCCCTCAATCTGGCAACACTGACTTATACAGCGTATGTTTTCTTTCAATACCAATGAAAGAAAATTGATGTGAAAACTTTAAATGAAATGTATAAATGATAAAACTGTAAAGAGAAATGACACTAAAAAGTCCATATATTATACTGTAATTATCTTTTCCTCACTTTCTCCCCATTTATTATTCCTCTTCCAAGTCTATAACTATGCATTATATATTATATGGCATCAGATTATAATTATATGGTAGCCAACTTGGAACGCAAAATATATTATTCAAATCTTTACAAATCCTTATAAACCTACTAATCAGTATATATATATATATCATTCACTACAAATCTTTATAAGCCTAATCTTTACATAATTATTTTCATTCACAAGACTCACATCCTACATAAAATAAATTAATATATAGCCTACCATTTCTCTTCATGTGGTTGGAGCAGACTGTAATTGTATCAGATATATATATAAATACTAAAACTATGGGAAATAATTATGAAGTTTATTTTTCTACTATATCGTCCATTTCTCCTTCTTCCCAAGACTTAATTAAGCTTCTTCATATGCAATATAGAAAAAAAAAATCCTTAACTTTATTTATTCCACACCTAATTACTCAACATAGATAACTATATAACTATATAAATAAATCTGAATATACCATATGCTGACGCGTGACTCAATGAACGCAATAAATTAAAGGGAAATTCTCTTGTTGGTAATTTGGAAAGTCTCTTAATTATTCCTTCAAATTACACCAAGAAACAGACATCCCCATTTGTACTGTATCATTGAGATTGTTTGTTTCCCGGCATAGTCTGGAAGAATCAGCAGCCCTCCAATTCACTAAAAAGAGAATCCTCCCCTTAAAAAATATCGTACTGTATTATATTGTACTGTACAGTATACAGAATAAAAGATAGTAATACAATTTTTATCATCACAATTTATTGCTCTTTGGAAACAAATCATTCCTTTCACATGTCCATAAATAAATTGTCTCAAACTTTATTAATTCCTTCCTTCAAGATTTGCTGTACTTAATTAATGAGCATCTTAATTATATGGGTCGTATGTATGCAAGAACATCCATGGTGCATACAATGGTGTGGTACCGATACGACGGCTCCATAGATAAACAACAGAGCCGTGCGTCGTACCGGTACCATGCCATCGTCAACACCACAAAATAATGTGTTCTTGCATGCGGGAGATATCAAGGGCATAGGCACCTACGAGTGGTGGTGGTGTGTTTACATTCTATACAGTAGTAGTAAAATAACCCTAACTGGCAAAGTATTATTATTATATTGTTAAAAAGATTATGGTTTTATGTATTTATTTTTTACAGAATTAAGGGAAAATGTTAAGGGTTTCAGTACAGTATATAGGCCTATAATTTATACATGGTGAAATTTCTTAAAATATTATAGTATTATTTCATTTGCTAATATTTTCTTGTACTGTATTACATAAGCACCGGATTTCTCGACACCCACTCTCAAAACAGGCAGATCTCATCATACGTAATACTGCACAATAACTAAATTTGATTCAGTAATACTATTCTAATAATAATAATGACACTACCAAGGCCTCAGTAGCTGCATATAAAATGGAAATGAGTAACATAGTATGAAGTAGATAGATCCAAAATATTGTCATAGATATTCATATGTACAGTACAGTATAATATCAAACTCGGTTAACTGTGGGAGATGGAAAATATCAACCATCCTTTATAATGAACTTTATTTAGGATGTATAATCAGCCCCGTCCCCACCAAATCAAACTTGGGATTACTGTGGGAAACGGAAAATATCAACCATCCTGTACAATTAACTTATTTTGGATGTAAGTCAACACCCCCAACCTACAATTATTTCTTCATATCAAGGGTTTGTTTACTGTACCAAGGAGAAGGTATATTAATTAACACTTTCTCACTTGGCCCAGCACTGTACTGTAGGTCTATTTATGTTTTCATTACTGTATACTGTACAGTAATACACACCCACTGCATAGAAAAATGTTCTAAATAATCCCACACTTGCAGCCCATTTCATAGTTCAGTATGCTCAGTTCAATACATGTACTACATACTGTATATTGACCTGGGTGAGACAAACTTTTATTTATATAGTATTTCCTTGTGACTGGATTCTGCATAATGAGAAAGAGAGAGAGGAAGCAGTGGCGTCACGAGGGTTGTTGGCGCCCGGGGACAAAGATTGCTATGGTGCCCCAATAGGGGGCGTGATGGTGGGTGGGTGGCCAGAGGGTGGCGAGTGAAGCGAGCCTAATCAGCTGGGGGGTTCTATGAGTACTCATAGAAGCAATTTAAAGCCACTTGGAAACAAATTTTTAAAAATCTTTAGCCCGTCAAAATGAATTGTTCATCTAATTTATTGATTTTTTCCCCAACTTCAAATTGGCAATTGGCGCACCCCCCTAAATGCTGCGCCCAGGGACATATGTCCCCCTCAGCCCCTCTCTCGTGACGCCACAGAGAGGAAGAAAAAACACAGTTAAGCTGCAATCTCTAGGGCCCATTCCCTCATCAGGCTGGAAATATATATAAATAAGGAGGCTTTGATAAAATAACACACATGAACTAAAATGGGAGCAGGAAAATAAGTGATGATGCCTGAAAAAAGCAATGATTAATGGTTATTAAATGGCAGGACAGTTAGGAATAGAGTGGATAACATCTGTGTATGAAGAGAGAACTAAGAAAATTATGACAATAGGTACAATACTGTAAACCCTCCCTCGATATACAAAGAATAAAATTAATACTTGTATCCACCACTTCGTTTTACATTCAGTTCCTCATTGAAGACCACCAAATAAATGGTTTCCCAAGCTTGTGTTATTCATTACCATACAGACCAGTAAGTGATTTTAATTACTGATTCTGTGTTAAAAGTAAAGTGCTAAATTCAGTAATCTTATATTGAGAGAGTATTTTACAATTATATACTGTAATTATGTTATCTCAGTGGTAAGAGACAAAGATAATAGATCACAGGGCCTCATAAAAGACAACAAGACATAAGTGAGAAAATGACCTGCACAAGAAAATTTGGCTTCATATAATTAAGTGGGTATAGGTGGCAGGTATTGGGTAATTGCGATATACTGGGGGATGACGACGACAGGTAACGATGGCTCCACAGACATTGCAAGGAGCTATTGTAAAGTTTCTCTCATAGACACTACCCAGTCATAAGTACTGTACCTCATTTATTTATACGGAGCAATTGTAGAGTCCACGCTACATTCCATCGTATGCAAGAATATCGTTGGTGACGACGATGGCGTGGTACCGGTATGACACGATGGCTCTGTAGTTTGTCTATGGAGTCATCGTGCCGGTACCACACCATCGTAAGCACCATCAATGTTCTTGAATATGATCTATTGTCTCACCGATGATGTTTCTTGCATAGAGATAATAAGAAATAGCCAATGTAAACAATCCTTCCTCTACTGTACATTATCTTTATCACAAGTAGAACCTCTAGCAAATGCAGCATCTCTTGAGTACAGTATGTGTCTGTCAGCGGTCTACAGTACTTCACTACTGGAAAATAATTATGGACTAAAATCAATGTCTCACTTGCCAATCAATGTGATCTTATGGAAACGACGCCTTGAAGATGTAAAGATACATACTGTATATACTGTACAGGCACGAATTAAAAATGCTGTCACTGAACCACCAACTCTATAGGCTAGCTGTGTCTGTACGGTGGTTATAGTAATGACTCGCTGCCTGTTACCGTGTGATCACAATAATATAAATGCTAGTCAAAGGCCCAAGGATACCCACCCAGGCCCCCCTAACTATACATGATCAATAGAGATAAGGGATACTGAAGCAAAAGACGAGACTAAACTTATTTCCAGGACAGTAGGTACACCTAAGTTCAAATTTCCATGCTTTTGTGTATGATTTTCCCACACATGATTAATAAAGATGAAAGCTACTGATGGATGAGACTAAACTTAAGTCCAGGACTGTACAGCTAAGTTCAGAGTTCCATGCTTTATGCCTATGAATTTTCCAAACACTGCTTACTCAATTCATGCATTCGGACATTTTCTTTCACATTAAAGAAATATCACATGGTCTTAAAATCAGGCAATAGAACTGCAAATACTGTATTTCATTTTTATGGGTTTTATTGTGTGCGAGTCCTGTTTTCTGGCATATTATAGAATAATCAAGATGCTCTAATGTACCAAAAAGATTTAATCTATACCTCCTTAAAAGAATACATGTGCAGTAAGTACTATACTGTACTTTACATATACTGTACTCCAATTGCACCATGGAAATCTGAACAGAGCTGTACACACCTGATATCATCATGTACAGTAGCTGACAATACTTTCCTGGCACTTGTGGGATCGACTACAGTACAATAGTTATATAATTATAGTGATGATCCTCAATTACAGAAACCCTCTTAAGGGGTTATATAGCACATTGTTTTGGGTGGTAAATCTGGAGCAAATTATTCCTCCAAACTATTCCAAGCAACAGGATACCATTATATTTCTTTATTTGGGCCTGTTTCCTGGCATACTTTGGAAGAAATAAAGAGCTCCAATTTATCAAAAGTATACTATCCCCTTACTGTAAATTATTATTCTTTCATACAGTAACTCACGTCTTCAGCTTTGACACAAGTTGAATCAACACCAAAATTCAAATACTGTATTGTTTATAAAGTAGTTTCATTTGTAAGGTTTTATATAGATACAGTATAACAGATTAATTAAAGTCAAGGAACTTACTGCCATCAACTGTACCTGAACAATACTGTATAATGAGAACAACTACTGAACTTACACATGTTTGTTAATAAATACAATAAAATATACAGCACTTAGAATAAAATCAACAATTGGCAGCTACTATACTACAGTTATTATATTGTACATGGGACCATAGGTAAGAAATATCAGGTGTTGTTTAATGATGATAAATGGTATAATAATATGTAATTTTACAGTACAATGCCTCTATAAACACTAACACTCCCTTTCATTTCTTCAACTGTCTCTTCTCTCCTTCTGTTTTCCTTTGTGCTTGCCATCCCACCTCTCTATCACCTCCTCTCCTTCTGTTTTCCTTCATGTTTGCTGTCCCAACTCTTTATCACCTCCTCTCCTTCTGTTTTCCTTTGTGCTTTCAGTCCCACCTCTTTGTCCCCTTCTCTTTCGTGACGGTAAGGTGTTTCTGGCCACCACAGTATTAAGTTTTTCTTTTTCTTTACACTCTATAAGCACTACAAGTACAGTGCATTATCATCACATCAATTATCATCACTATCCAGCCCATGACTTTTCTCACACATGGCCCACACTTCTACTACTGTACTGGAGTAAACTTATATGTACACCTTGCCTATACAGATGTGTAAAAATATATATGACATTTCAAGTTTTCAAATGCAAAGTAAATTGTACAGTACTTACAGATTCACATCTTCGTCTATACAAAATCTTATTCATTACAGTTACACTATTTACAGTTCAGAATTTGCTAATAATTGCAAGGATACTCATTCATAACATTGCAACATTTATGCCTTTATTACAGTTGATAATTGCTGATCAATTGCAAGGATACTTGTTCATTACACTGCAATAATTATGCCTAAAAGTCATTGAAAATCGCGAGTTCGTTATCAGAGACACCCTGAGTGGAGCGCCAGTTGTTTTCGGGATAGTCGTCAAAGTTCCTCGTGTCACCATCGTAACTCACTTTAGGCACGATGGGAGGCTGCAAAGAAAAGCATCAGATAACTTGAAATCTGCTCTAAGGATTGATTGGTATCACAGGTTGCTACAGCTAGTGAGTCTATAAAGGAAAAGCATCGAATAACTTGAACTCTGCTAAGGATTAATTGGTTATACAGGGGTTGATTGGTTATACAGGGGTTGATTGGTTATACAGGGGTTGATTGGTTATACAGGGGTTGATTGGTTATACAGGGGTTGATTGGTTATACAGGGGTTGATTGGTTATACAGGGGTTGATTGGTTATACAGGGGTTGATTGGTTATACAGGGGTTGATTGGTTATACAGGGGTTGATTGGTTATACAGGGGTTGATTGGTTATACAGGGGTTGATTGGTTATACAGGGGTTGATTGGTTATACAGGGGTTATTACAGTATGTCTAGGATTGTAATAGCTGTGTTTTCTTGCAGGTGAAAAATATAACAGTACTATATTATATACTACTTCCCTCATCCAATGCTTCAGCTTTTCCAAAACATATACTATAAGCAAAGATTTACTACAAACATTTACACATCTAAGTAATTATTCATAATTAATAAACAATGTAATAACCAAATTTTTAACTGGTATTTAAAGTCTGATATCAAATGGTAGGGAACCAGAGCCTCAAAATTAAGTAAGAAAAATACATTATGGTTTTATTGTAACCATTCATATAATTTTTCAGTCACTGTATAGGACCTACTGGTAATTAGATACTGTACTGTATTTACTCAAGTCAACCATACATAATAATACAATATACTGTACCATAAATAAAAATAAAGTACAGTATCCTACATTAAAAAGAGGCAAGTTTTAGAGTACAGTATTGTACAATAAAATATAAGCAAATTAAACATTTCAAAAATTTATACCTTTAACTTCTTGTCATAAACATCATCCCAGTCAGTGTTTTTGAAGAGTCGATGTCGTTTTATATCCTCGGCTCCATTCTGAAATATAATACATCAAGTTACAGCAACAAGAAAAATAACATACAGTACAGTACTGACCAAGGGTGTTGGCTCAGGTTGTCAAACGGACTTGTCTTGTTGTAAGAAATTGTCAAGCTTCCAGGCATAGCTTAAAGTTTCACTATAAAGGATTAACCCATAAACTATCAAGTACAGTAGCTTTGCCAGGACTCAAATGTACTGTAGTTTTGTAGACAATAAGAAACATTTACTAGTGTATCATATCTACATGCAATTATATTGAATCTCGGAGAAACCACCGTCAGTCAATAGATGAAATAAATGGTTGTATGGAAGAGTATTGGTGGTATTGATGATGGTGTGGTACCAGTAGTGTACGACAACTCTACCAGACACACCACGGACACAGCTCCATCATACCAGTACCACCATCAATGTTACTGTACACAACCCACAGATCCAGCCCCTCATACTTTACCTTCATGTTGCCGAGACGTTTGGTTCGGTCCTGAGTGAGCAGCTTCTTGATGAGGTCCTTGGCCGTGGCGTCCAGGTGCCTCGGCCACTCCACACGGCCTCCCAGGATCTTCTCGTAGATGCCAAATGGGTTGTCGTCAAAGAAGGGAGGGTAGCCAGCAAGCATCTCATATATAAGGATGCCTGAGGATGGGGTACAAACAGATTAAATCATGAACTGTTGTCCTGAATAACTTTGCATATGGTAAAAAGAAAAAGTTAAAGTTTGTCACACCAACACAACCACAACCCCATTGCTTTATACTGTACTGTACACCTTACCACCACCCAGTACATCATACCATAACCTAGTACTGTACACCTAACCACATTCCCTTATACACCTTACCACAGTTTAGTACACACCTTACCACATTCCCTTATACTATACTGTACTGTAGGCTATACCTTACCACACACCTAGTACAACCTACCCATAGCCATCTATAACTTACCACATTCCATTTTACACCTTACCACAGCCAAGCACAAGTTATCACCATCTATTTCAACTTACCGAGGGCCCACCAGTCAACGGCTTTGTTGTGGCCTTTACTCTGGATGATCTCTGGTGCCAAGTACTCAGGAGTTCCACACAGGGTCCACGTTCTGAAGCAAACATGACACGTTCATTAGAGTTTTGTGTGTGTGTGTGTGTGTGTGTGCGTTGAATATATTTGGGGAAAAAAGGGTGCACATGTGCATAATAATAAACATTCATGTGTGTGTGTATGTGTGTGGGTTACATAGATACACAGACCACAGAGGTGAAAAAAAAAAAAAAAAATTATAGTACAGTATCTGTATTATGATGATCCTTTGAGTGAGTAATATCATCATGGTGAACAAAACTTTGTCAAATACACAATGTCTGACTGATCATATACAACACAATCTACTCATTACAAAAACTCAAACACATCAACATTGACATATCTTAATCTTGAACTATTAATTTTTTGTCCCAGCGAGAAGCAATGATAACGGAATGAAAGACTTCACTGTTGCAAGGGGAAACGATATCTCGAGTGTCGATATATTTAGCAACGTCAACTATGAATGCAACGTACAAAAGTACTCCGCTGTCACCTTTGATGCATGCAGTTGATAAGGGAACACACACACACACACACATATACTGTATACCTGTCTACAAGATTTTTTGTAGTTGATAAGGACACACACACACACACACATAATGATATACCTGTTTGAGAATTTTTTTGCAGTTGATAAGGACACACACACACACACACACACACACACACACACACACACACACACACACACACACACACACATTATACTGTACCTGTCTGTGAGTTTCTTTGCAAAGCCGAAGTCTGTGATCTTGAGATGTCCGTTTTTGTCTAAGAGTAGGTTCTCTGGCTTGAGGTCTCTGTACACTATAGAGAGTGAGTGGAGGTATTCTAAAGCACTCACGATCTCTGCTGCATAGAACACCGCTGCAACCATAACAACATTATTATTATATGCATTACAACAACAAATCACTTTACAGTATAATTAAAACATAATTATTATAAGCATTACAACAATTCACTCTACTACCATCCATCCTTTTTTTATTTTATTTTTTATTTTCATTTATTTATTTTTTTACTCCTTACTACGGGTCATATTCAACAACAAAATTTCATGGTGTTTACAATGGTGTAGTACCAATACGATGACTCCCTCCATAGACAAACAGAGCCATCGTACTGGTACATACCACGCTACCGTCAACACCATGGGGATGTCCTTGCATACGCGACTGGTGCTCTTTGATAATTATCCAGTGTGTCTAGGCATCTCAAAAAAAAAAAAAAAAAAAAAAAATCATGTAAAAAAAAAATTATAAAAAAAAACAAAAAAACACACACACACACTTACATCTCTATAATGATAGAATAACAACTCTTCTTAAAAAATAATAGAAAATAGTCATGATTTTAGATCTATTATTTTTACTATGTTAATTATTACAGATGAGGAAAATAAGTTAGTGGACTCTCAGCTTTTATTTGTCCCCATCTCTTATAATATAGAAACAAAAAACACACACACACCTGAATAATAATAATAATAATAATAATGATAAAAATAATAATAAAAATAATAATAATAAAAATAATAATAATAAAAATAATAAGTGTTTTAATTCTCTTCACTGAGGACTGCAACAACAATAACACAAACATTTAATTAAGTTCATTCACAATTTAATCAATCCATTGGTGATCACAGTAATCCAATCTACTACTGTATTGTTATTAGTAATGATATAATATATGGCAATTCCCTTCCTTTGCCACCAGAGTATAAAGGTCAAAATTATATGGGTGATAGATTAACTGATATGGGGAGACTAGTAGAGAAAATGTATAATAAATGGATGTAGGAAATGAAGGATTGATAACATGACATTGGTGGGTTTGGGTAGGTAACTTTGATTAGTCTGTCACCCCTCCCCCCACTTTCCTCTCTCTCTCTCTCTCTCTCTCTCTCTCTCTCTCTCTCTCTCTCTCTCTCTCTCTCTCCTTGTTTCACACCTTCGTATCCCCTCACTCCTCCTCTCCCTCCCCCTTATCTTTCTCTCACTACTTATCTTACACCTTCAATTCTCTCTCGACTCTGACACTCTAACACAGACACCTATTTACCTCACCCCTCCCTCTCTCCCTCTCTCTTTCTCTCTCTCTCTTCTCTCTCTTCAGTCTCCCACCCTCCCTCTCTCTCACCTCCTCTCTCTCTCTCTCTCTCTCATTACATTATTGTCTCATCTCTATCTCTCTCTCTTTCTCTCTCTCTTCAGTCTCCCACCCTCCCTCTCTCTCACCTCCTCTCTCTCTCTTTCAGTTTCCCTCCCTCCCACTACATAATTCTCTCTCTCTCTCTCTCTCTCTCTCTCTCTCTTTACTAACCTGACGTGAGGGGGAATTTGCCAGCGTTCCTGAGATAGGCAAACAGTTCTCCTCCACACACGTACTCAAACAACATGTACAGGAAGCGGTCATCTCGGTAGTGCCAGTGCCTGTGTAAACAAAACAAACACATCAATAAACAAACAAACAATTATAATGCCAGTCCCTGAAAAAAAAAAAAAAATCAAGCCATATATGGCATAAATTTTTATTGACACTTCCTGAAAACAATTACACAGCTCCAAGTAAACAACAACAACAACAACAACAAAAACAACAAAACACACTTACATCTCTATAATGAACAAATTGACTTAAAACAAAACACATTTACATCTCTATAATAAAGGGATAAACAACTTGTCTTAAAAAAATCAAGAACAAAAACAAAAACAAAAAATATAAAACAACAATGAAGGGATGAATAACTTGACTTAAATCAACAACAAAATCAATAACAAAAAAAAAACAAAGAAACACACTTACATCTCAATAATGAACGAATGAACAACTTGTCTCAAACCAACAACAAAATCAATAATACAACAACAAAAAACAACAATCAAACACACTTACATCTCAATAATGAAAGAATAAACAACTTGTCTCAAACCAACAACAAAATCAACAACAACAACAAAAAACAACAATCAAACACACTTACATCTCAATAATGAAGGGATGAACCACTTGTCTCAAAATATTCTTCTCGTTCTTGACATGTTCTATCTGTTTGAGTCTGATGATGTCACTGATGGCTAGGATCTTCATGGCCAGGTAATCAGACGTCACCTTGTCCCTGCATAGACACACTCGACCAAATGTTCCTGTACCTGTCAAAGTAATACATAGAAAAGAATTGAGTGAGGAGCTGGGATTTATGTTGAGGAGTGAGTATTATTATTATTATTATTATTATTATTATTATTATTATTAGTAGTAGTAGTAGTAGTAGTAGTAGTAGTAGTAGTAGTAGTAGTAGTAGAAGTAGTGTTATTATTATTTTTGTTATTGTTATTATTGATGTTATAAAAGAAATGAGTATGATGTTATTTATTTATTTTAGTGACGTCATATCGTTATAGTTAGGTATAGAAGTGATGTCATGTCATTTTAATGCCTAGACTACTACTGATGTGTTGGAACCAACATTACCAACAACATCAGCAATATCAGCAATACCAGAAGACAACGAAGAAGAAGAAGTAGAAGTGGAGAGGAAGATATAATAAAGATCTAGATGAAATAAAGAGTTAGACATAAATAAAGGGTAGACATAACATTAATATTAATAAGAATAAGGGAAAGAGAATGAGAGAGAAGTAAGAGAGAATGAAAGAGAACACCGGAGATAGAGAGGCTATGGAGCGATCCTATCTTGGATACGCCCTCTGGTCACATCCGGGCTGGGAATACTGGAGTCCTGCTGGTGAGGTAGCGTGTAAGAGGAGGCGTCAGCAGAGAGGGCCGGACGGAGGCTTATCAGTACCAACCAGGTGGACAAGTGGGGGTAAACAGGGCACAGTACAAATGAAGAATGAATAAATTATACAATGAATGATGAATGAAGGATGAAGAATATGAAGGTTATTCACGAGTGAGAAGCCGGATGGTCCTAAACCTATGACGATGTGATGACGTGGTAGTGACGTATTAGCCATGTGAGAGCCCACGTGACAACTGGGTATATATTCAGGACTGACCGACCGAGAACTCACTGTACGGCACTTTACTGTCAATTCAATACATATCAATTTTGTGTCTCTAAGGATTTACTACAAACACCATGCAAGGACTTCTCATTTTGAGTAAAACTGTGTAATATTGTATCTGGATAAACGAGTCGAGGTCTGAGCGAAATAGTGCAGTCGATATTATTAATTAGGAAGTGTAATAGGAATTGTATTGAATTATTATAATTTATAAAGGTGTTAGGATTCTTAAGAATAATTTATTATAACAGTGATTGGAATATTACGGTTTTTTGAGAATGTGCGGTAACATTGATGTTTGCTGATGCATTTTGAAACCTAACTATTGTAATACGGGTTACCTCAGGAAACAGTCGTAATTATTATTTTATGTATTTGTATTGATCGAGTATTTGGAAGTATAATATAATTGTGTATTTAATTGCATATGATTGCATCTACGTTGCTTTAAACAAGAACCAAGGGATCTACTTAGCACCTCTCGGGCAGCGCTATGGTGTAAGACCAGGGAAGGATAAATAGACTACTTGGAAGTAAAGTAAAGTAAATGTGTAGATGATTGTGATTTGTAGTGATTAATTAACTAAAACACACGTCTATTTCTTACTTTAATTACCAGTTAATCTGCCCAAGCAGTCTATTTATCCTATTCAGGTCTTAGCCACACCACTGGTGATGCCCAAAAGGTACTAAATAGAACCCTCGGTTTTAGTTAATTAATCACTACAAATCACAATCATCTACACATTTACTTTACTTTACTTCCAAGTAGTCTAAATGTACATTCCTCCACATTAAATATGACCATAAGAGAGATGAGATCCATGCACTCTGCTATAACAAGGTTACAAAATGCATCAACTCTGTCGTATAAAATAATTAGGGAATTTTCTATAAGAACACTGAGATTGGAAGGAGAAGAGAGAATGCTGGAGGCTAGCAACTATAGATTAAACCAATGATGTGACAGATATAAAAATGGGATTGCTAGCATTGCTGCAAGCCCAATTAACTCCTTTAATTTTACCAGATAAAATACTTTTGAAAGTGTTGAGAGAAGCTTCCTTAAGGCCTCCAGGATTACTCTTCCCCGCGATGCCAGAATATTTGTCAATGTATAGGGATATACATCATTGGTTTAATCTATAGTTGCTAGCCTCCAGCATTCTCTCTTCTCCTTCCAATCTCAGTGTTCTTATAGAAAATTCCCTAATTATTTTATACGACAGAGTTGATGCATTTTGTAACCTTGTTATAGCAGAGTGCATGGATCTCATCTCTCTTATGGTCATATTTAATGTGGAGGAATGTACATTTAGACTACTTGGAAGTAAAGTAAAGTAAATGTGTAGATGATTGTGATTTGTAGTGATTAATTAATTAACTAAAACCGAGGGTTCTATTTAGTACCTTTTGGGCATCACCAGTGGTGTGGCTAAGACCTGAATAGGATAAATAGACTGCTTGGGCAGATTAACTGGTAATTAAAGTAAGAAATAGACGTGTGTTTTAATCAGACATTATCCCATGAACCTTACTCCTTCGGAGACAAATTCTATTGCAACTCTCTTCACGTTGGTTTCGGCTGGCAAGGGTGAGTTACAACAGATGTCATTTTAATGTCAACATCACTGACGTCATAGATAGATAGATAGACAGAGAGGCAGGTGAATAGACAGATAAACAAGCAGATAGACAGATAGATAGATAGATAGATAGACAGGTAGATAGACAGATAGATAGATAGATAGACAGAGAGGCAGGTGAATAGACAGATAAACAAGCAGATAGATAGATAGATAGATAGACAGGTAGATAGACAGATAGATAGATAGATAGACAGAGAGGCAGGTGAATAGACAGATAAACAAGCAGATAGATAGATAGATAGGCAGATAGATAGATAGATAGACAGGTAGATAGACAGATAGGTTGATAGATAGACAGAGAGGCAGGTGAATAGACAGATAAACAAGCAGATAGATAGATAGATAGACAGGTAGATAGACAGATAGGTTGATAGATAGACAGAGAGGCAGGTGAATAGACAGATAAACAAGCAGATAGATAGATAGATAGACAGGTAGATAGACAGATAGGTTGATAGGTGTGGTGTGGCTGGAAGGTGTCATTTATTTTGTAAGCTTACCCAGAGTTGAACACGTACTGTACATACATTATATAGTAGGTCACACACACACACACACACACACACACACCGGTACAGTACATACATGGACAGCTGTACACACACACATACACACACACACACACAGTACTGTACATACATATTATAGTAGGAAAAACACACACACACACACTCACACACACACACCGGTACAGTACATACATGGTCAGCTGTACACACACACACACACACACACACACACACACACACACACACACACAGGTCATGATCTCGTCAGCATGTTTAGTGTGTATAACGGGTTTCGTACAGTCACGGTCAAAAGTAACAACATCATAATCATAGTACGATAATCATTAGTACAATATTATAATTATTAGTACAATTTATTTATTTTATTTATTTATTTATTTATTTATTTATTTATTTATTTATTTATTATTTATCTATTTAATTATTAGTACAATTTATTTATTTTATTTATTTATTTATTCATTTATTATTTATTATTTATCTATTTAATTATTAGTAAAATTTTATAATAATTCTTTTTCTCATGTCATCTATTCCTCTATATTCCTTCAATTATTTGTTATATGTTGATTCCTTTATAATGTCAACACCCAATAAATTAAATAAATGAAGGAATAGAGGAATGGAAGAAAAATGTAAGTAAATAAGTAATAATAATAATAATAATAATAATAATAATAATAATAATAATAATAATAATAATAATAATAATAATAATAATAATAATAATAATAATAATAATAATAATAATAATAATAATAATAATAATAATAATAATAATAATAAAAATAAAAATAAAAATAAAAATAAAAATAATAAAAATAAAAATAAATGTCAATCAAATTTAATCAATAGAATAATACATAAAAATGAGAATAAATCAATAGACAGAAGAATAAAATCAACACAGAAAATAGGTTAAATAAATAGGTGAATTAAGAGTATATAAATTGATATGTAAATTATAATCTTGCGTAGGCCTATGTGCGTAATAAGGACAGTAAGGAAATGCGTAAGGAAATGCGTATATGGGCTTGTTATGTGGGAAGGAGTAGGGAAGGGAAGGAGTGAGAAGTGTGGGTGTGAAAAATGTATGGGTGACCTTTCTTCCTCTCTCTCCCTCTCTCTCTCTCTCTCTCTCTCTCTCTCTCTCTCTCTCTCTCTCTGTATTCCTTCTACACCTCCTCTTCCCCCTTCTCCTCCTCCTCCTCTTCCTCCTCCTCCTCCTCCTACTACTACAACTACTAACACAACAACTACAACAACAACAACGACAACAACAACATCAAACCCACCACAACCACAACCAAAGCAACCACAACCACAACCACTACTACAACAACAACAACAACAACAACAACTACACCCTCTTCCTCTCCCCAACTCCCACCACCACCACCCCCACCACAAACACCACAAACTCCTCCCTCCCCCACCACCCCCACCTCCCCCAACCCCCCCAACCCCCCAAAACCTCATTGAACTGAAGGCATACAAATATTTACCCACTAAAGAGCTAACACAACACAACACAACACAACAACACAACACAACACAACACAACACAACACAAGCTAACCTAACGGGAGTCTCTGCAGTTAGAGGCTAGGC
>JAWZYT010005553.1:0-2500 GCA_034508575.1 Petrolisthes manimaculis
CATAAATGCTTAATAACTAAATTAAAACCCCACAGAATCCAAGGTGATACCGTAAGATGGATAGATAACTGGCTAAGAAATCGAAAACAACGCGTGGTAATAAATGGAAAATAATCTAATTGGACTGGCGTTACGAGCGGGGTGCCACAAGGGTCAGTTTACAGCCAATCCTATTCCTAGTTACATAAACGACATAAATGCAAGATAATGTCGAAGTTTGCCGATGACACAAAGATTGAAAATACAGTACTCACTAACGCACAAACTAAAGAAATGCAAGATAATCTCGATAAATTGTCGAATTGGGCGAAAACTTGGCAAAAGTCCTTCAATGCTGATAAATGTAAAGTGCTCCACATCGGACATCGTAAAGTAACAGCAAAGTACTCGTTAAATGGTAATCAACTTAAAGCGTGGATCAAGAGACAGACTTAGGGGTAACAGTATCAAGTAACCTAAAACCCAGTCAGCAGTGTACGGAAGTAATTAAGAAAGCAAATAAAACTATCGACTATAATTCTAAAGACACAATCCTCACTTTGTATAATTCCTTGGTCCGTCCCCTTATGAAATATTGTGTCTAAGCCTGATGCCCGTACTACCAGAAAGATATAGCAAAATTGGAACGAGTCCAACGTAGAGTTACTAAAATGATACCAAGTCTAAGAAACAAAACGTATGAGGAGCGGCTAAGTTAATTAAATCTATTCCCATTAGCACAACGTAGATTGAGAGGTGACATAATCCAGGTATTCAAAATAATCAAAGGCATAGATAATATGGACTGCAGCAAATATTTCACTACCGACCAATCAAACTATACGAGAGGTAACGGCTGCAAAATCATAGGTAAATCTTTTAAATCACACGAATCCAGGATTTTTTTTTTTAACGAAGTCGTCAACTTATGGAATGGTCTTCCCCGTAACGTAATAGACTGTAATACCGTAGATAGCTTCAAACGTCGCTTAGATAAACACCTTGCATCTAATCCCCGACTTACTATGTTTACTAATGAATAATTTATGCCCATTACAGGTGGCAAGTTAGCCAAATTTCAACTACTTTCTATCTTTCCTATATGATTTCCTTGTGGATCTTTTTCTGCCATATTCACAAGGCCGGAGGGAGTGGAGGGTGGGGAGAGAGACTTCTACTTTGCTATCCTTATCTACGACTATCACTGGGGAGAAATTCATTCTCTACCAGTAACCTTCTAATCAGATCACCCCGTGTGGACCGTAAGGTCTGTTGTGGTCTGTGTTTCTATGTAACTCATGTAACTCTTTGATTTTGTTAACTCTCAATTCTTACTTATCTCCACTTTTTAGCTTTATATTTTTTTTGCATCCCCACACTCCTTTCTGTCTGTCTGTCTGTCTGTCTGTCTCTTGTGTTCAGGTCTGGCTATAACTAACTGTAAGGTCCTTAGGGCAGCTTCGGCAGTTCATCAACCCTTAAGAGGAAATTCTATCGTTGGTGAATTGGAAAGTGTTAAATTGATTCCTCCAAAACATACCACCAAACACATCACCCCCTATTAATACCACCGAGGGCATCATCTGTTTTCCACCTTTTTTTTCCTTCCAATTTACCAACAAGAGAATCAAACCTTAATTAAAAGGGGGGAAGTTTTGTGTTGGTAATTTCTGGAGCAACTGATTCCTCCAAACTATTCCAAGCAACAGAATACCATTATATTTGCCCCTTCTGGTCCTGTTTCCTAGCATACTTTGGAGGAATCAAGGCACTCCAATTTACCAACAAGAAAATCAAACCTTAACCTTCCCATGACGTCCTTTGTGATTTTTGTCAGGCTAACCACTGGTGATTTTAACTCGTTGGTTAAAACTCGTAAGATATGTACGTACACACGCGCGTACAGAGTATCCATACACACATAAACACACACAGACATAAACACACACGCATTCACACACACAAAGAGAGAGAGAGAGGACGGAAAAATGGTAAGGTACACACACACATACACAGGACAGTAAAGTGATACGGTACGGCACACACACACACACACACACACACACACACACATAGAGGAGGGGGTAAAATGAGACGGTATATAATTGAGCATTTCCACGTAGCACTTATTGGTCTCCGGAAGGTGGCTCCCCTCATCAATGATAATAATTTACTCCTGCTGGTGAAAAGAACATTTATCTGAAGGACGAGGTGTGTGTATGTGTGTGACGAAGTGTGTGTATGTGTGTGTGACGAGTTGTGTGTATGTGTGTGTGACGAGTTGTGTGTATGTTGGACGAGGTGTGTATGTGTGTGTGACAAGGTGTATGTGTGTTTGTGACGAATGAGGTATGTGTGACAAGGTGTATGTGTGTGTGACGAAGTGTGTGTATGTGTGTGTGACGAGTTGTGTGTATGTTGGACGAGGTGTGTATGTGTGTGACAAGGTGTATGTGTGTTTGTGACGAATGAGGTATGTGTGACAAGGTGCATGTGTGTGTGACGAAATGTGTGTTGAACG
>JAWZYT010005553.1:5000-7500 GCA_034508575.1 Petrolisthes manimaculis
TAACCGAATGTGTGTGTGTGTGTGTCTGTGCGTGTGTTTGTCAGTGTGTGTGTGTGTGTTTATTTTAACCTTTTAGCCACGCAGTTCACCCATGCATTTATTTAGTTTCCCAATGTTATGATAATATAAATATATAAATAAATTACCTTGATGACACTAGAATGAATGTGTGTGTGTGTGTGTGCTTTAACCATTTTGCTATGCAGTCCATACATGCATTGCATTTATTTATCATCCCAATGTTATGATAATATAAATATATAAATAAATTGCCTTGATGACACCAGAGTTCACAACTAATGCACAAAATGGTGTATTAATTTACCAAGTATAGTGATTTTCCAACACTATACTACCCCTCTTAACATCATGGTGAATGTTCTTGGCATACATAATACAGCACCTTTTTCTTTTGTTGTCTTAGTGGATGGAATTCTTCACCCAAACCAGTTCAGCTGCCATTTGCAAGTCAAGAAAGAGTCAGTCAGTAACCCGGGGACGGAAAAGAAATTCATGTGTGAATATTCGGTTTTTGGAGAGTTAAACATTTGTACTTTTGGCCACAGCAGTTCGTACACACGCTGTTGTTGTTGTTGTTGTTGTTGTTTTCGAGGATTTACAACATATAGAAAATGTTAGACTATATACGTAACTGTAATACGACATTATTTATAGGTTTGTTTTTGTTTTGTTTTTGTACTCATGGATTCACTCGGTAACCCATTCATCGCTAGTATATACATCCAGCCAGAATATTGACCTCTCTATCCATATAGCCTGTGTAAGAATTTTTGTGGCCAACCGAACTTCTCTCGCTCTCTCTCTCTCCCTCTCTCTCTCTCTCTCTCTCTCTCTCTCTCTCTCTCTCTCTCTTAAGGTACAGGACTTCTTGTTGGTGAACAGGAAAGTCTGTGATTCCTACAAACTCTGCCACGAAATAGACCACCTAAATGATACTTTATTGGGGGACTTGTTTCGTGGCACAGTTTGCAGGAATCAGTAGCCCACCATTGTACCATGTTGGTGAATTAGGATGTCTCTGATTCCTCCAAACTATGCCACGACACTGATCCCCTATTAGTACCACTGAGGGCGTCTGTTTTCTGTCATAGTTAGGAGGAATCAGAAGCCCACCAATTTACCTTCAGAAGAATCTCCCGTTAAGGTGAGAGGGAAGGAGGGAGGGAAGGGACTGGAGGGAGGGAGGGAGGGAAGACATGCAGGCATATGATCATCATCAACCTGTGATTGTGGGAAAGAAAGAACCAATGAATTTTCCTCTCTCCGTCCCACTCGTAACAACGAAACACACAGACGATATAATATTCTTCCATGAACAACTTAAGTTTTATATAAATAAACATATAAATATATATATATATATATATATATATATATATATATATATATATATATATATATATATATATATATATATATATATATATATATAT
Source organism: Petrolisthes manimaculis (assembly GCA_034508575.1). Taxonomy (NCBI): domain Eukaryota; kingdom Metazoa; phylum Arthropoda; class Malacostraca; order Decapoda; family Porcellanidae; genus Petrolisthes; species Petrolisthes manimaculis. The sequence goes on from JAWZYT010005553.1 coordinate 6,455, forward strand.
ATATATATATATATACATATATATATATATATTCCCCTTCCGTCATGTCATACGGAGAGAGATGTATTTATTTTAGAAGTCAGCTGTGTTTGTTTATGACTTAATATTCATGCAAGGCCTTAATAATGTACAACTATAACTAAATAATAGGTATTACTGAGCACGTGTTGATATTAATAGACGTTCTGCTAAATTTAATTATTGTAATTATATGTTGCTGAAGATTTTATTCCATTATACAGACAATAGAAATTATGTCCTATTGACGGCTGTATGTTTTTAAGGTGTAAATAGACCCTCACTGAAATAAATACTATCCCTTATACCTTTATCTAGTTAGACCCCGTCCTAAGTTATTACTATCCCTTATTCCTTCATGTAGTTTGTCCATCTCTTAAACTATTACTATCACTTATACTTTCATCTAGTTTCTTCCTCTCTTAAATAAATACTATCCTTTATACCTTACCTTACCTTCATCTCAATGTTTGTGACGAGTAACATAAAGGAGATCCAATCCTGCTATTACCTTATGAAGATGAATTGAATCGAATGAATGCCTGAGACTCAATCCTTTAATATCTACCTATAGCTAGTTAATGGCCTCTGTTTTGTTCTATTCTTCAGTGTGTACAGATGAGGGTTAAAATAGGTGTGTGGCTTTGACCAGAAGAGACCTTTCGTTTCGTGTTATCTTTAATCTGCTCGAATTAAATGGGAAATACTGTGTTGGTAAATATTGGAGTACATGATTCCTCCAAACTATTCCAAGCAACAGAACACCATTATTGTTGTTCATTTGATAAAAACAAACATACAAAATGGCATCTCTTATTGTACAGATATATTATTATATACTTGTAGAAGCGGAGGGGGTAGCAAGGGCAAACCATATCCCCCTCCACTATACCCCCCACCCACCTACCCCCTCCACTATACCCCTCCTACCCACCCCCACCTACCCCCATAGCCCCACTATCAAAGAAGAATGTTATTGCAATGGTTTTCTGGTTATTAGGTCCTATCATTTTTTTGTTATTATTATT
>JAWZYT010005553.1:10000-30983 GCA_034508575.1 Petrolisthes manimaculis
GTCTTTCTGTTTGTCTGTCTCTCATTTTGTTTTCCTGTCTGTCTATATCTCTCTCTTCTTCTGGGCCTTATGTCTATCTGTTTGTCTGTCTTTCTTTCTGTTTCTCGGTCAATCTTTGTCTCCTCTCTATTTATCTTTGTGGATTCTAAAATTTGAACATCAGGTTGCGTGTTGGTGTCTCTCTTTCTTTCTATATTTCTCTGTCCGTCTGTCTGTCTCTTTTTCTCTATGTCTTTCTATCCGTTTATCTGTCTGTTTTGTCTCTCTTTCTCTCTATGTTTCTCTGTATCTGTCTATCTTTCTCTCAATTTATCTCTTTTCGTCTGTCTGTCTCTTTCTCTCAATGCATCTCCCTCCGTCCGTCTGTGTGTGTGTATGTGTGTGTGTGTGTGAGTGTCTATATGTATGTATGAATGTGTGTATGTATGAGTGTCTCTGTGTGTATCTGTGTGTGTGTGTGTGTGTGGAGGGAATAGGGTTGGCAGTCACCACCACCACCACCACCACCACCACCACCACCTCCACATAATATTGCCCATCTAAGCTACTCGTATACAAGCTCCCAACACACTCATTACATCCCCTGCCTTACCGGGTTTTAAACAAGGGCACAAATCGGATACTGATTGGACCGAGTTCGCTTAAGGGACCCTGTGATGTAAAAGTAAGATAACTGGAGGCAAACGAGTCCTTCAAAATAATACCACGAAACAATAGAAATAAGGAAGGGGCCTTGTTTCATGGCATAGGCAGGAGGAATCAGAAACCTCCAATTCTCATACACAATCACAGGGTCCTTAAAGGGGGAGGGAAAGGGGGTGTAGGATGGGGATGTTGGGGGGTTAGGGGGATGTAGAAAATGGCTCTGTTGTCATGTGATTGGAGGTTACAGATTCCTCCACACCGTGCTACAAAACTACTACACGTACACTAAGGAAGGGAGGGAGTTCTGATTCATGGAAGAGTTTGTAGGAGTCAATTACCCACGTAGCCTATCCAATTTGTCGACAGCAAATGACCGACCACCTTAATCGAGACTACCCAGCCAGCCAGCCAGCCAGTCAGCCAACAGGGTCAGCATAATTTGAAAATCTAACTCGCTTTCCAAACTCTTATTCACATCTTGAGACTCCATCCCATCCCCACCACCTCCTCCTCCTCCTCCAACTTCTCCTACTATCACCACCACTCCTCCTCCTCCACCTCTCCTCCTTCTCCTACCATTTCCAGCTCTCCTACAACTGCTCCTCCCCCTCTTCCTCCTTCTCCTACCAACCCCACCACCACTCCACCACCTCCTTATCCTACTCCTCCTCCTCCTCCTCTTACCATCCCCACTCTTCCACCTCTACCACCCCCTCCTCCTCCTTCTACTTCTCCTACCAACCCCAGCACTCCTCCTACCCTCCTCCTCCTCCTCCTCCTGCTCCTCCTTCAGACCCATCCCGGAGTAATGACCACAATGCCAACTCTAAATTACCTCCATTATGTCCGTCAGTTGTTGAATTACTTGATGCCCACCTTCAGCCTTGGTCATTGTGGGAGAATTATCACGGCGGTCATCCATGTTAGTCCAATATTGCCCGATAAAACCCAGGGAGTAGAGTGGCCGGGAGGGCTATCATCAGGCGCTGAAATAATCGGCATCAAAACATTACGCAGGGCCTTGTCCATGTTCGGGGGTCCTCTCCTAACATGCAAATATTAGACTCCCGACGAGAACCGGTATTTCCAGGGCCTCTTAACCGGCCTGATTGCCTGCGACTCCCTTTAAGAATGCTGATATCAATTTGCCGCCCTCCCTCCCTCCCTCCCTCCCTGGCTGCTTCCATCCTGTCAGTCTGCCTGCCTGCCTGCCCGTCTGCCTGACTGTCTGTTCCAACGCCTGCCCTCACAGCTACCTTGCGATTCCCTGCCTTCCTTCTACTCCTGCTCATCCTGCTCCTCCTTCTCCTCCTCCTCCTCCTCCTCCTCCTCCTCCTCCTTCCTGCTCATCCTTGACTGACACCCTTCTACTTCAGCAGGCGAGGTACAGCTGAGGACATAAGGCATAAACACACCTGAAATGCGAGGCCCCTCATACAGCTTAGGAAAAAAAGGACATGAAGTTATGTTTAGCGAACGGTTTTCTGTATTATGCTCCGTGACTCCTATTATATACAAGGAAAACATGTATACGGTACTTTCTTTCCTCTTATACCCCTTTTTCTCTCTCCACCACTTTCTCCTTTCATCCTTTCTTCTCTTTTCTTTATACTCTCTTCTTCATCCTCTCTCCTCTCTCCTCCACCTTCTCCTTTCATCTTTTCTTCCCTTTCCTTCATATTCTCTTCCTTCATTCCCTCTCCTCTCTCCACAACCCTCTCCTTTCATTCCCTCTCCTCTCTCCACCACTCTCTCCTTTCATCCCCTTTCCCCCACTCGCTGTCCCTTCGTCACCTCTCTTCTCTCAACCACTCAACCACCTTCATACCTCTCTCTTCCAACTCATCTTTCCCCCAATCGCTGTCAATTCGTCACCTCTCTTCTCTCAACCACTCACTCACTCCCTTCATACCTCTCTCTCCCTTCCAACCCACCCCTCTCCCCAACTCTCTCATCACCTCATCCCCGTCCCTGTCAATAAATGTGAGTCTTGCCTGTTGCTGTTGTTTATGAATCACGAGTATAACATATATAAAGACGGGTCTGGTGGTGTGATTGTAGGGAAGACAGGCGGGTCTCTGAGGGGACTGATGGAAGGGACGGGGTTGGGGGAGGAGGAGGAGGAGGGGAAAGAGGAGGAGGAGGAGAGGGAGGAGGAGGAGGAGGAGGGATGTAGGAGGTAGTGAAGAATGAAGAAGAGGGAGAGAAAGAGGTGGAAGGGATGGCATGGTTGAGGGAGTGGGAGGGAGGGGGGGATTGTAGAAGGTGGAAGGAAGAGGTGGAAGGGAGTAAAGAATTATGAGGGAGGGAAAGGAGTGAAGAATGAGGGATGGATGGGAGGTGTATGAGAGGGAAGGAAGGTAAGTAGGTATGGCTGAAGGTTGAGAGTTGAAGAACGGGGAAATGGAGGATGGATGCAGGGTAGGGGAACAGAGGATAGGAAGAAAGAGGGAGGAGGAGAGGGAGGAAATTGAGACTGACAGATATAAGAGGAAGTAAGAAGGATGGAGGTGTAAGGAAAGGAAGAGAGGAGTGAGAAAGGGAGGGATGACGACGAGAGGAGAACTGGTAGACAAGGAAAGAGACGGGAAGAAAAAGGGAAGAAGGGAAGGAGGGAAGGAAGGGAGGAAAATTTACAGATAAGAAAGAAGACGATAAGAATGTGGAGGTAGGTAGGTAGGTAGGTAGGTAGGTAGGTAGGTAGGTAGGTAGGTAGGTATAGGGAGGAACGTGATATAAAATAAATAAGCAAAATAAACAAAAAAATTGAGAGGGGGAATTGAGCCTAACATTACAAAAAAGCAGAAAGAAACAAATGGGAGGGAAGGAGTGAGAGAAGGAAGGAGTGAGGGAAAAGGGGAGGGAGGGGAAGTAGGGAGGGAGCGTGTGTGAGGAGTGAGGGAAAATGAGAGGGAGGAGAGGGGAGGGAGGGAGGATGTGAGTAGATGAGTGAGTGAGTGAGGTAAGAAAGGAGTGAATGAGAGAGTGAAAGAGTGAATGAGTGAATGAGTGAGTGAGTGGTGAGTGAGTGAGTAAATAAGTGAGTGAGTGAGTGAGTAAGGGAGTAAAAGTATAAGAAAGTAAACGAGTGAGTGAGTAGGTGAGTGAGTGAATGAGCAAGTATATAAGTAAGTAAGTAAGTGAATGAGTGAGTGGGGATGAGTAAATGAGTGAGTGAGTGAATGAGTGAGGTAAGGAGTGAGGAAGCTCCGTGTGTGCCTCTGGCCTCACTTCACTGGCAGCAGCAGTAAGCGTGTAGTTAGGGGCAATAATTGTGGTTAAGCGTGATGATGGTAATGGTAGGCTGGGATTGTGTTTAAATGACTATGGCTGTGGCCGACCTGTAAGACTTTTAATCTCCTCCAGAAGATGCCATGAAACAGACTAGTGCGAGTAGACGAGTAAGGGAGTCTGTGTTGTAGCATCGTAGTGGAGGAATAAGCAGCGTTCCCTTTCGCCCAACATATAGAAGGTCCCCTTAAATGGGTCCTGTTGTGGGTTAGGACGGTACTTGTGGTCACGGCTGTGTGAGTCTCCCCCGGCTGCTGTGTGACTCGGCTCAGGACTCCCGCTCATTACACACAATTACAGTTAAACTTCAATTGACAACAACAGGTGATTGATGAAAAATGGGTTGGTGGTTGGTGGTGGTGGTGGTGGTGGTGGTGTTCATGGGCTGGGAAGTGCAATGTTCAGTCTTGTACAAAAAAGTTACTCAAAACCAATTACTATTCGTATTACTACTATTACTAGCACACTCGAAACCAATTACTATTCGTATTACTATCATTACTAACACACTCAAAACTAATTACTATTCGTATTACTACTATTATTATCACACTCAAAACCAATTACTATTCGTATTACTACTATTATTATCACACTCAACACCAATTCCTATTCCTGTTACTATTATTACTATCACACTCAAAACCAATTACTATACGTGGTACTACTATTACTATCACTATTACTATTACTCTGGGGTACAGTTCAATTGACAACCTTGCACAAAAAGTTACTCAAAACCAATTACTATCCCTATTACTACTATTACTATTACTATTCTGATGGGAGAAAAAAAAACACAGACAGGTTATGTTTCTCACTGTCTGATAGGTGTTCAGTCTCGTGCATACACACACACACACACACACACAGACACACACACACAAAAGTTCCTTAACACCAATTGCGACTCGTATTCCTATGACAATTTCTGCTATAATTTTGTTTGAGTTACAGAGTTTTAATTTCCTAGGAAACATTCAGATTTTGCACACAAGATTTCTTAAAACCATCTGCCACTACTTCTTCCTCTACTACTACTACTACTACTACTACTACTACTACTACTTCTACTACTACTACTACTACTACTACTACTACTACTACTACTACTTCTCTTATTCCTACTACTACTGCTACTACTACTACTACTACCACTACTACTATTACTGCTACTACTACTACTACTACTACTATTATTCATAATGCAAGACTCCAATGATCTTTATTTTACATCTACATAATATATGGATTTTTCAGATGAAGTATAAAAATCATACCATTAGTTGCAATGCCATTCAATGTGACTTTATGCTCCCGTGTCCTCAAAGTCCAAGTCCTCAAAGTCCAAGTCCACCACGCTAATCTGTCTGGTGAAGGAGTTGGTGTGTTAATGGTAGAGTACAGTCGGCGGCAAATGTCCTGTCGTCACATCTGCCAAGTCATGAAGTAAGTATGGAAATATAAGCTTTAAGGACTCGTAAACTGAAAAAAACAAACAGATAAGTATATTAATTTACTGACTGGATATCGTATTTCTGTATGGTGAATGTGTTTATTTGATGATTTACCTTCATGTTTGTTATCTTTTAAGAAGTGTTAAGTACCTTCCATTGGTATTAATATAATGGGTCCAACAGCTTCGTCATGACACTTTTCTCTTACCATAGTTTAAAGTATTTCATCATGTCTGAAATATAGAAAGCCTCCTTCTATATGTATGTACTCTCTCTCTCTCTCTCTCTCTCTCTCTCTCTCTCTCTCTCTCTCTCACACACACACACACACACACACACAAACTCAACACCAAACTCTCTCTCTGTCTGATCCACACAATGCCCTTCTCCCTCCCTATCTACCCTATAACCTCTACTCTCTCTCACTCTAACCCTCTCTCTCCATATGCACTTATACCCTCAGTCTCACACGTACACTCACATGACCCCAATCTCTTTCCATCTATCTAAGCTTTATTCATTCTCACCTTTATTACGCATTCATGGCCAGGTTCTCTAAATAACCCTCTACTTCACCATAGCACTCACCTCCCTTCTGTTTTAACTCATCAACAACCTCTAATCTTCACCACACTTCTCTCATTCAATGGAAAAAGTAGTGTTGATTTTTGTAGGAAAGATCTCCGTGCCCATAATCCCTTCATTCACCCCAACACTTGTACATTATCATACCCAACATACTTAGCTGTCAACCCAAGATAAAATTTCTCTATGGCCCCAACACCACTGCACTGCCACCCACAACAAACATCCCCTGCCATCCATCCCGCCCAGTAGTTAGTGATGGTGGGAGTAATAATAAAAAAGAGGTGTAAGTCAGGCAGTTGGATGAGGAATGTGTGTAGTTCTGTTCATGGTGGTGGTGATGGAGGTTGAGGTGACAGTGGTGGAGGTTATAGCTAAGTTAGTGGTGGAGGTTATAGTAAGTTAGTGGTGGAGGTTACAGTTAAGTTAGTGGTGGAGGTTGTGGTGGAGGTTATGGTGACGGTGGTGGAGGTTATAATTAAGTTAGTGGTGGAGGTTGTGGTGATGGTGGGGGTGACAGTGGTGGAGGTTATAGTTAAGTTGGTGGTGGAGGTTGTGGTGACAGTGGTGACGGTGGTGGTGGTGTTTATGGTGAATGTGTCGTGGCAGGTGCGTCTGGTGTGGCTTGGGTGGGAGAACCATGGGGCCCTTCTGCTCACCAGGCTGACTGACGTTTTGACGCGACAAAAGGGGTGACAGGCAGGCGTTGTTTACAGCCAATTTACCCCCGACGCAACCTTTTGTCTTCGCCCCACTGAATGGTCTTTGTCCCTGCGTCAGCGTATTCGTGCAGAGGTCAAGGGGCGCCACAATGCTCCCCGGGGGGCCCTCGGAAGCTGTCACCCTCTGAACCATCTCTGTGTGTGTGTGTGTGTGTGTGAGAGAGAGTGAGAGAGAGAAAGAGAGAGAGAGTAGATTGTGTGTGTGGGGGGGGGGGGGGTCTGTGTATATATATGTGTGTGTGTGTATGTGAGTCTGTGTATATATGTGTGTGTGTGTGTGTGTGAGTCTGTGTGAATCTGTGTGTGTGTGTGTGTGTGTGTGTGCGGAAGGGGTAATGGCGACAAGGAGGAGAAAAATTATATTGATATATATATGGTTCCGCCTACTACACATTTCTCCTTCACATAAGAAACGAATGAGTCCCCAACCACCTGGCAGACAACACAACCCAACAACCCATCCGTCCATCCCTCTTGTGGTAAAGGTCTGGCTGGTGAGGGTGGAGTGCCAATGTACAGTGAGGGAATCAAGTATATGTGAATTGGTCTGGGTTTCTCTTCTGTCACTCCTCCCAGATGACTTATAATCTTAGTTATGTGCGGTGTGTGTGTGTGTGTGTGTGTGTGTGTGTGTGTGTGGACATACTGATGTGTATTGTGGTGTGGTTTACGTCAAAGTCTGTGTGTGTGTGTGTGTGTGTTCTTAAAAATGTTTGTGTTTACGAGTTAAGATTATGCTGGAGAAAAGCATCACAAAATGTAAACATATACTCACAGCGATATGAGTTCATGATGCATTTGTTGCGACACGATATTTCAGAGGAAGGATGTGAATATTTTCTTCGATCATATTATGCGATGTGACAATAATTTACATGCGATAATTTATGGTGACATGAGGATTTGGAAATACGGTGGATTCTGTATAGTGTGATTGATGAAATAACGTTAATGTGTGTGTCGCTGGTAATAAAGTGTGAGATGATGACAACGAATGTAAAGAAATATAATAACAATAATAATAATAATAATAATAATAATAATAATAACATAGGCAAATTCAAAGGCTCACCGCTAATATATCCTGTACCCGCCTCCTGGCCTCTCACTCCCCTTACATACATACATACATACATACATTTCGTACATACTTACATACCCATGCACAGTATAATACACAAATTATTATATTGATCTCAGCTCGCAATATACACACACACACACACATACACACATACAAATACACAGATATATTCACACACAACACACACATACAAATTCACATATACATTTCACACATAACACACACATAAATACACAGATACACACAAACTTACATAAATTCACACACACACGCAAACAGTCATGCATACATACACAACCGTACACACACACACACACACACATTATTATCATATTATACATACACACCCTTTCACATACACACACACACATACATAAATACACACACAAATACACATATATACACACACACCCATGCATACATACAGGGTTGAAAGCACCAATGGTTATGTAATTCTCTGCTCACGTTACCTCACCATGTATACATATCCAGTCATAGCGTGGACCCCCTTTCATTCACCCCCCATTCACCCCCCCATTCAACCCCCCATTCATCCCACATTACAGTCTGTCAAGCATCTGTTTCCCGTCTCTCTTCACCACCATCATCACCATCATCATCCTTCGTAGGTTTTCAATGTCTTGCTGTTTTTTCATCTGTTCTTCTACCTATATCATTCTAGTTCTATTTTTACTATTACAACAACTATAACTATTGCTACTACTACTACTACTACTACTACTACTACTACTACTACTACTACTACTACTACTACTGGTACCACCAACCCTGTACCACCACTACTACCATCAATACTACCACTACTACTACTACTACTACTACTACTACAACCACCACCACCACCACCATTCTTCTCTGATTTCTTTTCTCTGTCCCTCTCTTTATACCACTCCCTCCCATTTCCCTCTCCGGCAATCCCTCCCTCCCAGCCTCCCTTCCCTTCCTCCACGCCCCTTCCTATTCAGCGGTGGCCTGGGAGGGGAGGGGGCCCAGTAGTCGGTGCTCTTGTCATCTCCCCTCAGTGGGCGTGGTGAAGCCTGGGACCCTCACCCTCTCACATAGATACTGTTCTCTCTCTCTCTCTCTCTCTCTCTCTCTCTCTCTCTCTCTCTCTCTCTCTCTCTCTCTCTTTGTGTGTGTATGTCGGTGTGTGTGTGTATTTATTTATCTATCTATCTGTCTATCTGCCAGCCTTCTACTTATCTATCTCTATCGTAAATTTAGACACACTTAGAAATTATCATTTGACAAGTACACACACACACATGCAGGGAAGGTGTATATAACACACACACACACACACACACACACACACACACATGGAGAATGAGGAAAGTAGTATTTACAAACAGATATATGAATTCATCTGACATAAACACAGAGTGGATGTGAGTTGGAGGAATAAATTGTAGACTGCACACACACATATATAAATACAAGGTGTGTATATAGGAGTGTGGGTTAATCTATCACATACACACATAGAGAGACTAAGGGAGTGTAGTTTATTGTTTTCAGAGAGAATGAGAGGAGGGAGCGAACGAGGTGCTAGGAGGGAGGGAGGTAGGGAGGGTGGTAGAAAAGGAGGGAGTTTGGGACGAGCGTTAGGGCGGAGAAGGGGCGGGCAGGGGAGGGCAGGAAGGCGGGCAAGGGGAAGGGAGGGGTGGGGATGTGCCAATGCCCAACACATGCCTCGTTCGTAGTACACAACAAGCCAGTTTCATATATCATCGTCCCCCCTTTTCTTTCCTTCTCCTTCACCTTCCACAACTACACAACTCGCTAAACGAACGAATTGGACTTGTTGCTTGCAGGAAGGAAGAGCCTGGGTTAAACTTACAGCGACTGAACGGGTGCATGAGGAGCATACGTAGTTAAATGTAGGGTCTGTGCGTGGGAAGGTGAGGTTAGAGGTTATGTAATGAGTGAAGGTAAGAGACTGGTGAGTGAGATGAGTGATGTTGCCAGAGTTACTGATTCTGTCTGGCCAGCCTGCCACCAAACGTTACCAACAACACCAACTCTTATTCACACACTCACTCTAATTCAAGCAGCACTAATAATACTGTGGTAATTTGATCTTTATGTTATTATTCCCTTGAGTCTAAACGGAATGATGTGCTTGATGTGTTAATAGATCATTGAGGGTATCTGCCGAGGGACTACCGTGGCAGAGTTGAGGCAGCGTTGGTGATGCTGTCCACGCGGCCCCTCCCCTCCCTGCCCCTCGCGTCATGGGCACAACAAAAACCTATTGTGAACCCCATGTTTTATAAACGGTAACATTTTGGGTCCCACCGGGTCCTGACATCGATGTTGGTCCCGTCATTGATGGTTAAATAGTCGCCCCGGGGATTACGCCGGAAGACCCCAGCCATATTGAGTCCAGCCTGGGCCTTATTGTTGGGAGGGCAGGCCGCAGCTTCACCGCCACACCTTGTTTTCTGCAGCAGTTCAGTAGTTTGTCTGTCTGTCTTCACCCGTTCTCACTCTCCCGTCACTCACATTCCAGCCCCACCTTATCAATGCATGTTGTTGTATATTTGGATCAAAAGCATTAACTTATTATGTATATCTATTATGCAATATTAATAGAAGTTAAGTAGTACCCACACCTTGATCTTTTTAGTTTCCCTTCATATATGTTTATTAAATTACATTATGGAATCCTTATTTGACATATGGCAAGAAAATGGTCCTGTATTGCACGACACTAAAAATACCGTATATTTACTGCTGTTGGTCAGAACGTCTATGGCAGGTATCAATTTGGTTACGATACGTCATTTATGAACAACAAAATAACACCATCTGAGGATAAAAGAGATGTGGTGTGTAGGCTACAGGGATGTAAAGCAAACCAAACCCAATTCTACGTTAAGCATTTATACAAGGAATATTAAACCACAACTTACAACCATTTACAACCACTATACAACTACAACTTACAACCACTTACAACCACCTCAACAACCACAACTTACAACCATAATATACAACAACTTACAACCATACCTTGCAACAACTTACAATCACTCTACAACCCCAACTGACAACCAACAAAAAGCCACAACTAACAACCAATATAAAACCTCAATTTAAGACCATAATACAATCAAAATTAACAACCACTCACAACAACTTCGAACCAATATAGAACCACAAATAACAACCACAATACAATCACAACTTACAACCAATATCCAACAACTTTGCAGAGGGCTACGTAGATTCTAAAATACCCACAACAAACGACCCAATGAATGATAATAAAGTGGAAGGAGAGCCGTGCATTTTCTTCCGGCCCTGACTTCCTCCTGAGACGGAAAGAGTCAAGTTCCGCATCCTGTTTGTCATGTTTACTCACTGGAATTCACTCGGCATTTTTTAAGGACCCTGTGATCGTGTATTAAACTTGGTGGCTTCTGATTCCTTCTGACTATGCCACGAAACAAGCTCCTTCAGATATACAGTAGGTGGTGTTTCGTGGCAATATTTGAAGGACTCAATATCCTCCAATTTTCTGACATCACAGGGTCCGTTAAAGGGAATGAATGATGTGTTTGATACATGTTTCCTTCGTTCTTCGTCTTCCATCCTCCGTTGTGGGACCAAACCTGTGTTACGTTCAGATTTGCAGTCGACGTCTAAATCTCAGACAACAGGTTGGAGAACGGAGGAAGCCTTAGAATAGATTGACCCAAGCATGGAGGACAAGTTGCAATAGTGTAATACCCGCTTTATTAGTCTCCCCTCGTCTGTAGCCACCACCACTACCACCACCCGGGGAAGAATACGGAACTGGGAGAGAAAAGAGAGAGACAGAAAGTGGGACTGAGGAGAAGCAGGGGAAACAGCGGACAACAACAATCTATCTGCCTGTCATCCGTCGTGTGAACAAGCGTCTCCCAGTCCACAACAACACCAACCAACCAACCACCACGACCCTCAGTGACATCATCTGACAACCTGATAGAGGCGTCAAAGTGAGGCTGCAGAAGAACATACTGAGGTAACACACATCAAACCAACCAAGTGATTGTACAGTACACACACACATACACACACACACACACACACACACACACACACACACACACACACACACACACACACACACACACACACACACACACACACACACACACACACACACACACACACACACACACACACACACACACACGTACATACACACACACACACATAAACTGATTGGCAGACGGAAAAACATATAAACACATACAGTACTGTATATAAATGGAATCACACATGTATGGAGAAACAAAAATACACACACCTTGAAAAAAAGAAAACCACACAGATACACAACCTCACAGACAGACAAAACAGACAACAATCAAAAGACAAGTAGACAGACAGCCTGACAGACAGACAGAAATACACGCCTATGCCAGCAGCCCCCTTCCCCATCCACCCACCCACTCCCATCCACCTATACAACTTTTCCACGTTAATCCTTGTCCACTCTTCATCCACCTTTCATTCATTGTTAACACCAGACTATTTTATTTAGCTTGGGTGAAAACAATGGTAAATAATACATAAATAAAGGAGGTGACGCCAAATGTACTTTACCTGAACATCAGTCATTGCTTTATTATTATTATTATTATTATTATTATTATTATTATTATTATTATTATTATTATTATTATTATTATTATTATTATTATTATTATTATTATTATTATTATTATTTTTTGGGAAAGGGAAATACAGTATAGCAGCAAAACAATTACGTCAAAAATAAGAGTACAATAACGAGTATATGTATTATCAACAAACCTCCCAAACAACAGCTTATAATAATTTCTTGGATAAACATATATACAAGCACGGACTAAGGACAGATAACTCAATATTTTTATATACTCGTAAAAGATAATTCAATATATATATACTCATACAAGATCATTCAATATATATATATATAATACTCGTACAAGGGATATTCAGTATATAATATGATATAATACAGTTAACTAATATCATAACTTTACTTTACTTTACTTTACTTTACTCCATTTACGGTCTTACTGCTGAAGAGGGTTGCAGCAGGCAGGGAATAAATTGGCCCAGATTGGAGTTATTAAAGCTTATTATCGCGGGTGAATTAATACCGAGGTGAGGTGCAGAGTTAAGCTTGTGCTAAATGCCAGCTCAACTCTTCAGATTCGTGACGTTTTAAAGGAGTGGGCGAGGGGTGTGTCTGGCTGGCTGTGGAGAGAGAGAGAAAGAGAGAGAGAGAGAGAGAGAGAGAGAGAGAGAGAGAGAGAGAGAGAGAGAGAGAGAGAGAGAGAGAGAGAGTAAGAGAGAGAGAGAGAGAGAAGGTGTATGTAATTGGAATGGATGACTGCAATTCCACACGGCATTTTTTATCTTTGGTCTTATGAACTGAACAATTTATCATTATCTTTCACTTCATCGACCACACTTCTCTCATTCCCTCAAGAGGCTTACACATACATACATACATACGGGTACGGATATTTTCTGTTGAATATTTATAATTCGGTAGGTCACATTACGATGAAAAATATACGGTACTGTTATTGATATTTACAGCATATTCATTTGTTCAGAGTATCTTCACAGCCAGCGTATATCCATTTATACTGAGACAAACCTATACTGTATTTGCACATCAATATATAATGCAAAAAATTCGATCGACCATTAACTCCTCCAATGGAATCTGGGGGAAATGTTTGTACACAGTCTACGGGAAGTCATCTCCACGTTTCACTACCGACTCTGATAAAAATGTACAGTCGACCTCAGAAATATCGTACACAGAGCATTAGTTAAAAGGTGTCGTTATTCTAGATCTTGCTTTAGGGATTGTTCTTCTGACTGAATCAAGTATTAGCCAAATAACATTACTAGAAGAGGTTGGTTGGTGTTAGGAAATTAATGTACCGGTACTAAATTATTCTAGTCATTACGAACCCTTGCTATCATTATGGTGTATACGAATTCCTGATACGAATTCGTAAATCGAGACGTGTGTGTATGAGTGTGTAGGATCTGTCACAACTCTGCATTCACAACATTGATTTCGCTACTATATTGTGCATGAATTTGTATATACCAGTACCAGTATATTTATGCTATTATTACAAGAAATGACATAATCCTTAGCAGATGGAATAGACTTAGAAAATTCCTAGCAGTCATTTGCCCTCAGGAAATGTTGCTGTCCATTCCATTTCAGAATCATTTTTCAATTTTGATTCAGAACATTGTCATTGGATTTATATTTACTGTTAAAATGTAGCTATTAGTTTGATACCGTAAGCATCGTTCCCACAAACATTGATGCTTTCTTCCATCTAATAAATGTCTCAGTGCACTTTGTCTCATCCATAATGGTCTAATAAGATTTCCTCCTCTACTCAAAGACGTCATCTCCACCCACTACCACGAGCATCTGAGCACCTGAGATTTCTTACTCCAAGATGTTCTCCTCCTCTATATCTCTCAGAAGAAGCGTGTGGCTGTTTCTCTTCCCCTCCTTAGAAGCAAATGCCTCTTTTCTCTTGGGTTGTCAGGCCTGGGTCGGTTCATAAAGTACGAGGTAAGACATATAAGTGTCAGAGGAGGGGGAGCCACCACACCTTCAGTCGCTGCCTCACTACTCGCCACCCACCCACCCACACACACACACACACTCACGCACACACACACACACACACACACACATGTATAGATATATATTTACAATGCTCTCTCTTTTTAATAATTTTTTGCCCCTTTGTTTACAGTCAGTGGAGAAACATTGCACTTCTTTCTTGCTTCTTCGAGTATACAGTATATCCCATCATTATTTCTAACGAGTGGCAGGTAGATGGAGGAGGAGGAGAGTAATGTAGATGTAAATAGAAGGTAGATTTACGAGGCAGGTAGGTAGATGTCACGTTAAAAAAGTATGGAGGTTTAAGATACGTTTACAGTACTGACAGAGGTAGATATTGTACGTGTATGAGGCTGAAAGTTGTCAATGGCAGGTAGATAAATAGATAGATAGATTTCAGACAGGTAGATATATGCAACAGGTATATATAATTAATATGCATGCAGGTAAATGTAGCTATCAGTTAGGATAATTAATGAAACCGATTAATGTTAACAAAATAATAGAGGTACATACAAGCAGAAGTAAATAACAGGTCGATATAGTTAAATAGAATGTTGATATAAAAAACTAGAAACAGGTAGATAGATACAACGAGATGAATGTGTGATTACGTGAGTGAGTGAATGTATGAGATCATTAACTAGTGAGTGTGTGAGTGATTGACAAAGTGTGTGATTGACGGAGTGAGTGGGGGAATATGTTAGTGACTGAGTGAGTGAGAGTTATGACTGTCTTATAACCAGATCACCTTCATGTTCAATCTCTCTCTCTCTCTCTCTCTCTCTCTCTCTCTCTCTCTCTCTCTCTCTCTATCTATCTCTCTCTCTCACACACACACACACACAGCACACACAAACACATACATACACAGATGATGTCTATATTATACAAGGTGTGTGTGTGTGTGTGTGTGTGTGTGTGTGTGTGTGTGTGTGTGTGTGTGTGTGTGTGTGTGTGTGTGTGTGTGTGTTACTTTACTTTAAAAAAAGGTAAGGTATTGCATTAACCATTTTGGCAGGGAGAGAGAAGAGGAAGGAGGGATGGAGAGAAGAAACATTACAGACTCCTTTCTTGTCATGTGTGTGTGTGTGTGTGTGTGTGTGTGTGTCACCTCCTGCCGCCCGCATCTGTGTGTCAGTTAGTGCCACGCCCCCTTTGGCACCAGTGTATGGCTCCCGTTGTTCTCTCTCTCTCTCTCTCCCACTCTCTCTCTCTTACTCTCTCTCTCTCTTGCTTCTCTGCCTGTCTGCCTGTTTACCTTCCTGCATGTCTGTCTGCCTTTCCGTTTATGTGCCTTTCTGTCTACCTATCTCTCTGCCTACCTGCCTGCCTGCCTACCTGCCTGCCTGCCTGCCTGCCTGCCTGCTGCCTGTCTGCCTGTTCCTCTTACATTATGAGTTCAGCACCTGTAGACCATCATGTGGGTACCGTCTATAAAGAAGCACCCAACCCCAACACGTGGCAGGATTGGACTGTGGGCTGGGTAAAAGATGAGACACACCATATGGAAGTAAGTACCATCCCCCCGCCCCCCACGAGTGTCATCATCAGTACAGGAGTTTGTTATTGTTGTTTTTGATGTTGTTGTAGTTGGTGTCGGGCAGAGTGACGAAGAAGCGACAAACACAAGAAATAAAATTACAGTACCTTCCTTCCTATAACCCATCGACTTGAAATCCAATTACTGTACTTTCCTGCCTATAACCCGTCGACTTGTCTCTACATAAACGGGATAATGAGACCGCTCGGATTAAAGGCAAGCAGTGACTTACAGTACCGTATATATATCATGTGGCAATCACTCGACGAACGCCCGAGAAGGAGGAGGAGATTGTCGCTGGTATTCTTAAAAGTAATTCTTTCCTTACATATTTCTTTCCCTGCTAAGGATTTTTCCTTCCCTTCGTTATACTTAAAGAATTCCTTGGAAGGGAAGGGAAAGTTTACACGTTGGTAGCCCTGTGCCTTGGAAAGGATAAATGTGTGTGCGTTTGTACGTCTATTAGCCCTCCGGGCGCAAAATATAAACAGTAAACACAACCACGCTGTGCTCAGAAGGTTTTGTTTTATGTGATGAAATGTTTCGTAGCATGGTCAGGAGGAATTAGAAGCCTTCAATATTTATACACGATCACAGGGTCCTTAATTAAAGAGAATCAGCAACACAACATCAGTCTCGTTTCCTGTAGAAAAACGATGATAATAATAGACTAATAGTGGTATAAATATAGTGGGAAACTTTGTTCACTTTTACTCGTCATAATTTCTTTGTTTAATATTATATCGAGTTGTGACCAATATATCTGGACACTACAATCATTGCTAAGACTAATGGTATTAAAAAAATTGTATATATTGAATGAAATAATGATAAATAATAAACAAATATATAGCAGCACAAGCAGCATGGTATCAGAGAGGATTAGAGAGGTGGAGTATGGAGTCAGGCGAGTATATGGACCAATCACCACACACTTTACCAATGACGCATACAACCCAGTCCAACACAAATTTTAAACCGTGTATGGTAGGTCTTTAGAAATTTGGAAGAAATGTCTCATTTATTTACTTAACTCTTTTTTCTTCGGTGATACAATACTGTTGCACGTCTTTCCAATATATTATGATGTTATATATAAAACATCAACAGTACATGATAAAATACAACGAAAGAATTATTGAAGGAAAGGGGTAAAACTTTCCTTCATGTTCCAATAATATACTCGATTCAAGGGAAGGAAAATACCGCCGCGAAGGGACTGGAACCTTTATGAATACCAAATTTGTGATATATTTCTTTCCCGTGTTTTTCAAGGGAAAGATTTTTTTAAGAATACCAGCGGGAGACTCGAGATACAACACGGCTACGAAAAGGTTCCCTCGAGGTGTGTGAGGCAACGCGCGCGCGGGAAGGCTCGCTCAGGGTGCCATCACTAGAGTCTAACTGATGCCAGCTGACCACGCCTCTTCTGGCACTCCTTCTGGCAGCCTCCCCGGTGACGAAGAGTAATGTGAGGGGCGCGGCGTGGTGGCCTGATGGGGAGATGGCTTGTGGAGGGTCGGTGATAGGGAGGCGGGCTGGGCTGGGATGGGGAGGGATGGCCGTACACACCCAGGAAGCTGACTAAATCTCGTAAACACAGCAAGACAAAGAGGCCGAGAGTAAGAGTCAGGGAGGGCACCATTTGTCTGGCTTTTAAGAGGCTCGGAACATGGTGGTAGTGGTTGTGGTATTTGAAGGCAGTGATTGCATGGCTAAAACTTCTGTACTACTCATCACATTCGCGCTTGAAAACGTCTTCTTTTGATTTGAAGGAGAATGTGTTTTATTTCACCGTAACAAGTGAAACGAGTGAAGAAGCACGAAATTTTATCATACATATTTTCTGTTTCTTCTCTTTTTTTGCCCATCATTTTTGCCAGAGACTCTTGTGAACATGCATTTGATGTTAAGGACCACGTGATGTAGTTAGAAAATTGAAGGTTAGAGGGTCCTTCAAACATTACCACGAAACTCCACCTACACTGAAGGAGCTTGTATCGTGGCATAGTCAGGAGGAATCAGAAGCAACCAGGTCTCATACACGATCACAAGGTCAATTACAGAAATGGAAAATAAAATCACGTAAGTCTAGGGATCTTCCAACCCAACTTCCAGGTTGGTGTTGCCCGTGAGGGGGAAATGATTACACTTTAAAGGGGAAGTACACTGCTGGTAAATATGGAGCAACTGATTCCTCCAAACTATTCCAAGCAACAGGACACTATTATATTTGTCCATTTGGTTCTGTTTCCTGGCACACTTTGGAGGAATCAAGGCACTCCAATCTACCAAAAGTATACTATCCATTTAAGTACAGTCACGAGCACTAATAAATATACTGCTTTGGTTGAAGCTTTGAACAGTAAAATTCACCAACGAACTAATTCCAATGGAGATCTTATTGTGCATTTATTTACTGTCTCTAGGTATTCGAAGCTCACATGGATACTTATTAGTGCTCCTGACTGTACATTAGAACGCCTTCATTTCCTCCAATATAAACCAGGAAACAGGAACAGATGAACAAAAATAATAATGGGAACCTGTTGCTAGGATGAGCTTGGAGGAATCAGTTGCTCCAGATTTACCAACACCCCATAAAATTGACTCTTCCGGCAGAAACCTAATTTATTCTGTCCACGGTTTATCCATTAAGATGTGACACAGGCTCTATTTTTCAAGCTCTGGTTAAGATTTTCTTTGCATCTGTGAATGGTGGTCCTCTGAACACGTAGACGAATACACACACACTCACTACATACTTTTTTTTTTTCTGAGCCGAATGACCACATCAGTTAATTATTGATTTATTACTATTATTATTATTATTATTATTATTATTATTATTATTATTATTATTAATATTATTATTATTATTATTATTATTATTATTATTATTATTATTATTATTATTATTATTATTTTTATTATTTTTTATTATTATTATTATTATTATTATTATTATTATTATTATTATTATTATTATTTTATTATTATTATTATTATTATTATTATAATTATTATTATTATTATTATTATTATTATTATTATTATTATTAAAAATAAATCCTATTTCGTGGTATAATCAGTATAATGTTTAAGAACGTGTGACCAAAGTTTGTTGACGAAATCTTATTTCCCTCGAAAGTTGACTTGAATATGGATTTATACTGATACTAATAGCAATATTATAACAGAGAGAGAGAGAGAGAGAGAGAGAGAGAGAGAGAGAGAGAGAGAGAGAGAGAGAGAGAGAGAGAGAGAGAGAGAGAGAGAGAGAGAGAGAGAGAGAGAGAGAGAGAGAGAGAGAAAGAGAGAGAGAGAGAGAGGTGCCAAAAGAGGCGTGTCTAGGTGTCAGTGGAGGGTGGTTGTAGTGCCTGTGTGACGTTGGTTGGGTGGCACTGGTGGGCAGGGTGAGGTGAGGTGAGGTGAGGGATGGACAACACCTCCACGCTAGCATAAAATAGTACCTTACACGGCAGGCCAAGGAGGGAGTGTGTGTGTGTGTGTGTGTGTTGTGTGTGTGTGTGTGTGTGTGTGTGTGTGTGTGCGTGTGTGTGTAGTATGATAAACTTTAGAGGAAGGAATGTTAGTGTGTGTCTGTGTGTGTGTGTGTGTGTGTGTGTGTGTGTGTGTGTGATAAACTATTGAGAAAGGAAGGTTAGGGTATGTGTATGTGTGTGTGTGTGTCAGGCTAACACACACACACACATACACATTCCATCGTCAAAGAGTTGGCATCTGCCTGAATGCTTCCTCATTCTCATTGATATATTTCTAGAGTGTATGTCAAATTAGAGTGTATGTCAAATCAGAGTGGAGAGAGAGAGAGAGAGAGAGAGAGAGAGAGAGAGAGAGAGAGAGAGAGAGAGAGAGAGGAGAGAGAGAGAGAGAGAGAGAGAGAGAGAGAGAGAGAGAGAGAGAGAGAGAGAGAGAGAGAGAGAAAGAGAGAAGAGAGAGAGTTATAGTTAGCTAGTTTTCATACCAGTAGCAAACACACACACACAAACACACACCCAGACACACACACTAATATCTAAGAATTAATTAAACTCTCAACCTTATTATCCATCAGTCCATCCATCATCCAAGCAGTCATAAACAATAATAACAATGATCACAACACGAGACAAGAGTAACAACCCCTAATCTACTCATAAACGGGACATTATTAAAGGCCATTCATTACCCCTGACAAGAGGCAATTAGCGAGTCAAAAATGCGTTGATGGTAAGTGTTTGTTTGCATATTCTGAGCGCCTTGTCATCCTCACACCTCTCTCTTCTTTACAGCTTCCTCCTTCATACATACATATCTCCCTATTATACAGTTCTTTCGTCTCCACAGTCCTCTTTTCTTCATCTCTCTCTCTCTCTCTCTCTCTCTCTCTCTCTCTCTCTCTCTCTCTCTCTCTCTCTCTCTCTCTCTCTCTCTCTCTCTCTCTCCACCATCCCTACCCATTCACAATAAAACCTTTCCTCCGTCCTATCTTCCCAAACCTTTTCTCCCTACTCATCCCCCAATCTTAACCTTCTCTCCTTCCCTCCCTATCCATCCCAATCCAACACCACTACCATTATCATCATCTTATCCACCATCCTTTTCCTCAGTACCATCACCACCACCACCACCACCACCATCACCATCACCATCTTCCCACCACCACCACCATCCCCCTGCCAGTCTCTGCCAGCTCCCCATCGAGTTAATGTTGCCTCATAAGACACTTCCCAAGCCCGTCACGCCCCTAGGCCACCCACCCACCACCGCCCCTGCTGTTGCCAACCCCCCTGAATACCGAGGGCGTGGAAGGGACAAGTGGTGGGCGGGCGGGCTGACAGGGAGTGTAGGGGCTGGGCGGGTGTGGCGGGAATGGGCGGGGGTGGGTGGAGCTGGCTGGTCCTCCCTCCTGGCGTGGGGTCTTGAAGTGAGTGAGAAGGGAACTTTATAACTACCTGGCCGTCCTGCCCTCAT
>JAWZYT010005554.1:0-5000 GCA_034508575.1 Petrolisthes manimaculis
CAGTAACCCATCCAACGTCCTTAACTCACCCAGCCCTGCCTCGTTCAAACTTACCCTGACATAATCCCTGTCCTCCACCACCCCTCCCACATTTACCTCCCTACCACTCTGCCTCACACCATCCTAAGCTTTTCTCATCACCCAAGACCTCACTGCCTTTCTATCTATTCCCACCATACTTTACTGGCTGTACCTCTACTTATTACATCTCTCCATCCCACACACACACACTCACACATCACCAAAACTCCATCCAAAGCATTCTGTATATCGATTCCCTTTACACAGTTTACTTAGAACCCAAAATTATCTTTAAGCTATTGTCTACCAGAGAAGTACTTCACACACACACCCCTAACTCTCCCAGTAGGATACCTTCACTTTTCTTGTCCCTCCCAGCATCATGCATCATCAGGAAACAACCCCATTCCACTTAGTACACTTACATTTTCACATCATTATAATGCAGATCTGGTTTTACGCCACTCTTCAACATCACAAAACCCAAATATACGACCCAACACCATCATATCTTATCCTACCCAGTCTACAGTATTAGCATTAGCATCAGGAGTTGTGAGAGAACATAAAGTATTGGAATCTAGTTAGTACACACTATCATCACTATAATTACTATGTATGCTCAACCTATAACTCTACCGAAATTATGTTCCATATTCATATTTTATGTTTCTCTCTCTTCGACTTTACAATAATTTTATTCCATTGATCATCGGAAATTACTGAGTATGTACTTGGTATCAATCTATATTTTCTTTGTCAATTAATTTTACATTTTGCTTAGTTACCTTTTCAATTAAATATATTTTAAACAATATTTATGTGGTCAAAGATTATTCATCTGGTTTCTTTATTTTGATCGAATTTATCCATATTTTGCTTTGTTCATTCTACTTAACTTTCATTTCCTTTAGTTACATTTATACCTTTGCATGCATGACATTTCAGATTTCATTGTGTCCAAGTTTCATCTCAATTCGGACATACCTTTTCACCCTCTATTCAAGACACTTCCATCTCCATAGCCTCCTTTCATTTTACTCCAGGAACCCTCTGCCACTCTCACTTCAGGCACTCTTACTCTCACTAGCCTTCTTCACTCGCACTCACACTCCCAGGCCACGCCACGCACGTACCTCTCACTCCCCTCACAAACTCTTATACCAGCTTATTGCTTTACTTTTTCTCCTCTTTCTCAAACCTTTCTTACACCCTCACCCTTAACCCTTAACCTCTCTTTCTCTCTTTCTCTCTCCCTTTCTCTCTCTCTCTCTCTCTCTCTCTCTCTCTCTCTCTCCTCTCTCTCTCTCTCTCTCTCTCTCTCTCTCTCTCTCTCTCTCTCTCTCTCTCTCTTTTTCCTTTCCAGCTTACTCTCAATTTCTTCCCCTCCCTGTTCTTTAATTAGTTCTCTCTCTCTTCTCGTAACTTTCCTTGCCAGCTCTCCTCCCTACCTCTCCTCATTCTCTCTCACTTATTTTACTCTGTTTCTCTTTTATCAAGCTGAAACATTTCCTCACTCATTTTTTCTCGCAACCTTCTTTCCTCGTACTCATGTTTTTCACAATCTCTTCTCTTCCACAGTTTCTTTACTAGTTACCTCAAAATTATTTTCTCATTCTCTTCATATTTAATCCATTTGTTTATTTACTCGTGCATTAATCTTCTATGAAACTGAAACTCTCTCTCTCTCACACACACCACAAACACACTCACTCACTCACTCACTCACTCACTCTCTCTCTCTATCTATCTATCTATCTATCTCTCTCTATATCTATCTATCTATCTATCTACCCGCAAACTAGAGTTCCATCCCTAATGATTGATTCAGTTACAGAATTTACAAGTTGCCGTTCCAGCCAACCCACCGAACCACTGATGGAATCCGAACCCTCTCCCCTTCTTCCTTCCTTCCTTCCTTCCTTCCTTCCTTCATCCTAACCCTCTCCCCCTTCTTTACTTCCTTACTTCATCCTAACCCTCTCCCCCTTCCTTCCTTACTTCATCCTAACCCTCTCCCCCTTCCTTCCTTACTTCATCCTAACCCTCTCCCCCTTCCTTCCTTCCTTCTTCCTTCATCCTAACCCGAAGCCTTCCTCGTTATTTAAAACCGCTATATAATGGGGAAAAGAATATCACAAAAAAGGTACATACGAAAAGGAACCATGAAAAAACAGTACCATAAAATATATTTGTGCCTGATATTTTCTGTGGCCATTGACTGTACGAGAGACAAGTATAATTTCTTGGCCTCATGTGTGTTCTCAAATCATGCAGGGTTTATTTTACTCATCCACATTATTTTGTATTCTCTCTACAATTCTCCAGTTTCGCTATCCTTTAATCTACGAGTATCGGGTTATGTCACTATTCCTTAATTTATTTTCTCAATATATAAGTTTAGCATATTTTTCCCTCTTCTACAATCTTGATTTTTTCCTTGTATCCCTATAATCTACTTCATATTATTTTTTCTTTACCCTTCTTATTCAATAAACTTGCTTTTCAAATTTCTTCACGTACGTTCATCCTTCTTGTACTATATACTTTTTGGTTATAGAATTCCTTTACTTTTATATCTATCAACCACCACCACTACCACTACTACTACCACCACCACCACCACCACCACTACCACTACAACCACCACCACCACCACCACTACCACTACAACCACCACCACCACCACCACCACCACCACTACAACCACCACCACTACAACCCCACCACCGCCACCACCACCACTACCATCTTCACTTTTCCTGGTCTCTTTCTAGTCCGCTAATTCCTCTAATCCTAAGTATTGCTCCTCTCGCTTTCTCCCTCCTTACATCCCTCTCCCACTTCTCTTTCTACCTATGTTATTTTCCTTAGCTCGAAATATTAACTCTCTTGCTGATACTCTGAATATATTTTGCTATAAACTCTTTCCTTTTATTAACATTTTATACACTGTTATTCCATCCATTGCCCTTTTTCATTTCTTAAAGGCTTTCCTCGAGTTTGCACTTTTTGTCAAGGAATAGATATAATTTACATTACCTTGTAATAATATGGGTGTGATTATATTATGTGATTATATTATAATTTTTTGTCTCCTTTCCCAGCATTCTCTCATCCACAAAGTCCATATCTGTCACTTTCACTCCTATTTTCCTTCCTCATTTCATAATCCTTATCCTAAAACTTTCCCTCTTTATCTCTCCTTTTCTCTTGAATATTTATCATTTCTGTATTATACACCTCGCTCCACCATACAACATTATCCCTTTATCATTTCCTCTGTTATTTTCCTCGTCCCCTTCTTCTACCGATCTTTAAGAAATTCATATTAATTACTCATTTTTTCCTTCTATTTCAATCACGATTACAGGCTATTATCAAGGCTTTCTTTATAACAATTATTTCATTATGTCTTCCAACTCTTCTTTATTAATCATTTCACTTTTTGTTCATCCATTTCAATCACGATAACAATTCTATCGTCCAATATTTTACGAACTTTTGATTGTACCAACCAACCTGCTGCATCGGTACTCCTCACAATATTTTGCTTTATCATATTCCTCTCCACTATTTCATGCGTTGTGTTTTATTCTAGTATTCAACATTATACCCTGACATTCCCCCTTTTCCCTTCACTAGAACACACTGACTGTTTTTCCTCTTTGTTTTCTTTTGAGTCCCAATTTACTTTTTCTGCCATTCATCGTTCCTTTTTTTTTTCTTTTATATTCAGAATTTGTAATACCTGTTTGCATTTCTTTTCTTTAGACATTATTTCACCTCCTTCACACCTATACTCAAATTTTTATCGTGTGCCCATAAGTTTTCTTTTCCTATAATCCATTATTTAAACTTCACACCTATACTCAAATTTTTATCGTGTGCCCATAAGTTTTCTTTTCCTATAATCCATTATTTAAACCTCTTTCCTCTCACCCCTCAACCTCTCACCTTAGGAACACTTTCTCATATTTTTTCTCACTTTCCTCACACATTTAATTTTTTTTCTCTTCCCCTGCTCCTCCGTCCTTTCTCTTCTAGGCCTCCCCCTCCCACCTCGTATTTTTCCTTGGCACCAGGCCGTCAGTACCAGGCAAGCGTGCCAGTTTCTCAGCTTTAATATTTACCTTGAGCCGCTGTGTGAGGAAGGAGGGAGGCTGGCTGACCGCTGCTACCCGTGTTCCACTCATTTATACACTGGTGGTTTCCTAACTTCTCACACACACTGTTGGTCTGTTTGTGTCTTTGCTTTTATCTCTCTCTCCCTCTCCTGTCCCTGTCTGTCTGTCTGTCTGTCTGTCTGTCTGTCTGTCTGTCTGTGTCATCACTAGATCATATCCACATCTGTTCAAACACATTAATGACATTCCGACACCCACTCAGCAGGAAAAGTCACAGCATATTCCCACAAATCAAACTTGTTCTGCATTCACGAAGATTAATGATATTTTAGTCTACATTTTTTAGCATATATGTAAGGATACCACCAAAGTAGGCTGCATCAATAAAGCCCAAAATATGACAGTAAACATGTATACGTTCATCGAACTTAAGAATATCAATTAATACTGTCCGTGCCAAATTCACATGACATTAAATAGATACAATATCATCATTATATACACACTACCAACAGTAAAACAATTGTGCCATAATACAAAACATTAAATAATATAGAGAGGGAGACACAGGGCCATAGAACACGATAAACGACATACAACACAGTATGGAGCACTCACCTAAATTGCAGCTCTCACTCTCTCTATATAAACTGTAGTGTTCCCTGCTGGGCGAGGACAGTGTGTGTGTGTGGCCTAATGTGTGTATGAATATGTACGAGAATGAGTTTGCTTACATGTTTGGGACGGGGGTGGGTGGGTGGGTAGGGTGACCATAAAGTTAAGCCAGTGGAGGGAGGAGGTGTCGGGAAGTTGTCAGGATGTGCTAGGAGATAGAAGGGGAGAAAGGGGAGT
>JAWZYT010005554.1:10000-76103 GCA_034508575.1 Petrolisthes manimaculis
ACTCCTACCAGTTTCCTACCCCTCGTATTTTTCTCTCCAAGTATCCCTTCCCATTTTACCTCCCATTCTAACCTCACAAAGTTTCCTCTTCTCCATACTCCCTACTATTTTCCCCCCTAGATAGGTTTCACGTCCCGCTTTTCCCCCTCCCATTATCATTTCTTTCGTCATCTCCCGAGTTTATTCTTCTCCCAATTTCCAGCCCTCCATTCTACTCTCCTTATCTTCTCCCTTCTCCCTTCTCCCAATTTCCCAAACTAATTTTCTTCTCTTTCACGTCTCCCTCTTTACCTTCCTTTCCCGTCTTCCTCTCTATTTTCCCTTCTCACCCCCATCCTCCACCCGAAATTCCTCTCCTTTCTCTATTCTCTTCCCTCTTCTCCTTCCTCCTATTCTCCCCCCCCATCTTCCTCCAACCCAAGCCTGTGTAACCCGGTAGCGGTGATTGTGTCCGTCTACGAGGGTGGTGGCGCCGTACATGCAGATCACACTATCGAAAACCGATTCATGGAGCCCCACCGACGCTCACTGGTTGACTTGGCGGAGTGGGAAGAGACGTGTGCAACCCTCCTTCCCTCCGTCCCCTTCCTCCCTTTGTACTGCACTTCAACCCTCGCGTTCCCCTTCACCAACACTATCAGTTACGTCAACACTGGGCCTACCTCTGTCTTGAACCACTTAGCACGTTAACATTTATAGCTCTCCTTTATTAACCTTCGTCAACATTCCATCTAGACTTAATTAATTCATCAAAACCAACGCCGATAGTCCATCTGTCTTTACCTACGACCCTGCAATCATATTAACTGATAACCACGTCAACATTCAACCTGTCCTAAACCACAAACTACCTACGTCAACATTCCACGTGTCCTTAACCATCTTCCAGGCCAATCCGCTACCTGTCCGAGCCAATTTCCACGTCAATACTCGACGTGTCATCATCCACTAGCCACATCAATATTGTTCTTAGTCATAACCAACACCCAGCATAACTTTCTTGACCATGAAACCACCTGTTATCGTCTCATCTTTCAACACCATCATTTACATCCTCAATTTTTCCATTCCACAGCCACTAACCAGTCACTTCACCCTCCTACGTCGGATCTTCAAGCACAGCCAAGCCAGCAATCTCATCCTCAGCCACTGGCCACAACTCTCTCATTTCTTCAACCACATACTAACGTTAGCTTTCTGTTAATCGAATTTGACATGTTATCGTCATTCCTTCAGCACCCTCTCCTCGACCACTTCCCCACAAACACAAGCCAGACCAGTTTCATCTCCTCAACCACAAACACGGGCTGTGGTTCTTCTTTCCTCAGTAAACATTCCTCGACCACTTTGAACTTCTCAACCACCAGTTACGTCATCTCAGTACTCCTAAAGTACTTTCATTTCGCTTCAAGCAACATCTAATCTAACCTTTGAACCACTAACGTTATCAATACCGGTTGTCATCCACTTACCAGAGAGAGAGAGAAGGGGGAGGAGGGGATGGGGGAGAGAAAGAGAATCAAGAGAGGAAAGGAGAAAGAAAAATGTGACAGTCAGAGGGGAAAACAAAATTGAGAGAGATAGCTGCAGAAAAACTGTAGGAACTAGAAGAAAAGGCAAGAAGAAATAAATAAAACAACTGAGGGAAAACAAAGGGAATGGAAAGGAAGGACAGAAGAAAGAAAGATAAAGTGTGTATGTGTGTGTGTGTGTGTGTGTGTGTGTGTGTGTGTGTGTGTATGTGTGTGTGTGTGTGTGTATGTGTGTGTGTGTGTGTGTGTGTGTGTATGTTTGTGTGTGTGTGTGTGTGTGTCTGTGTGTGTGTGTACAAGTTGCAGCTCGGGTTACCAATTCAGCTCTATGAGTATACTTATGTAGGTCTATGATCGTCGACCGTAGAAGGGTTAAGCTTGAGTACGTACCTGCATCCAAAGGTCAGGTCTTGTTTTACCCTTTACTTAACCTTTACCGGTATACCCTCGAGCTAAATCAAGTCATGATAATTTACCAAGATTGAAATACACTAGACCTAATATATTTTTCATTATCTAGGGTTCAGTATTATCTTTGTATAATATTTAGCTTCTCTACAGTGGTTGTGGTTTCTGGGTAGATGCAGAACAGATAATGATTGTATTGGGTAGAATATAGTTCTTCCCGTTCACATAAAATATCGAATATAATTATGTAATTTTATAAACGCGCCTTTTAAAAAAGCTATCGACTATCGACTGCAACCATGAGAGGGTCAAGTTAAAGTAGAAGAATCACAAAGAGCATGACATTTGGAGAAGAACCTTTTATTGCGACTTTTACATCCCAAGCAAAATATAAGGAGGAACAGAAAAACCACACCACAAGGAAATATAACTCATACTGTTTCATTACATTCAGCTATATCCTCATTATTAAAACCCACAATTTATTTAGTAAGAAGCAGCAGTAATAATTTCATTTTTATACTTATCGTGATGCGACTAAACTTAAATATACCATTCTTATGATAATATTAATCTAGATGTGACAGAAACGCAAGAAAGTTCTTAGGTCCATAAAATAACAAAACCACTACACAAAATATACAACCACAAGAAATCTCTCCAACGCCACAGTCAATTCTAAAAAAAGAAAGAAAAATACAAACACTCTTAAACTCGCGGTGGAGCCAGACAGATAGACAAGAGAAAAAGTGAAGGTACGGAAACAGGGCAGAGGGAGAAGGTTAAAATAGTGCTGTCTGGAAAGGTCAAGTTGGGTTACCAGGCTACAAGGGCTACACTGGTTTGGACTGGTATAGACTAGAATTCTTGGACTACTCGCCGTTCCTGGTGTGTGTGAGTTCTTAAGGAAGGATGTTCAGCTATAAACCACCAAAAGTATACCGTAACGAAATTTTGAGTAAACACACCTATACCATGAAAAAAAAAAAAAAAAAAAAAAGCGTCGGTAGAGATGGCTGCAAGGGAAAAACACTGGCAGACAGAGATTAGATTAGCATTAGGGGTATATGGTAGGAGAAGGTGTAAGACAGTTAATTAATGTTGCCAGGCTGAGCAAACAGGTAAGAAAAAGTGAAGGATGCATACCTAGGAAAAGTATGGAACAATGAACGAAGTCGTTTAATGAGGATATGAAGGTTGGAGAGGGTGTGCGGTAAGGGTGAGAGAAAGGTAGTGAAGAAGAGTGAAACAAGGGAAGATAAAGGAGCATCGATACAGGAGGGAATGCAAAGGAGAGGTCGGGGATGGGGAGGTGGTAGAAGGGGTAACTGAGACAGGGGAGGAGGAGGTGGTAGAAGGGGTAACTGAGACAGGGGAGAGTGGAGGGGAAGGGAGCTGAGGCAGTGTGGGTGCGACAGCGTGACTAATGCTACCATCTGAGGAAGGGGCCTGGGAGGACAGTCGCGCCCCTGACAGCTCCTGGGGTGGGGGAGAAGGGCTATTGAGGGACATGGTAGCTGAAGCCTGAGGGACACGTCAACTGGGGGAGGGAGAAGTTACTGGGAAAAGGAATTTTGTAGAAGGGAAAAAGGATGACATATGTGCAAACATGGAGATCCACAGACTGACTGAATCTGGGCTTCAAAGAAAGGAAGATATTATTAATAATGTAGAACAAGTAGGAACGTTATGTGCAAAACATGTAGGACACCTCCTACACACACACACACACACACGCACACACACACACACAAAAAAAAAGAAAAAAAAAAAAAAACGATACAAGCACACAATAACTCGACACAAAGACAAAAGGCCAATACAGGACAATAGTCGGGTCACCGTGCCCTGTTGAGGATGATACTTGGTGGAATGATACCTGATACGGACTGACTGGACCAGAGCCACAGTACAACTGACTTTAAAAGTTCGATGCAACTTTGGTGAATCTTTAATTGCTTAATTGGTGGTACTTCTTTGTTGTGAGGTCAGCATTCCTTCCCTGTTCCCTACTAATAAATTTCCTCAACTTTCCTTTCTGAATCTCTGCACCAGTGACAGAAGGTAAGGAAATGCAAGGTTTTCTACGAAGTTTTTATATTGGATATCTTAACAAGGGGACACAGGAGAGACGACAGGGTACAAAGTTACGAACCAAAACAGCAAATCTGGAGGCGAAACGTGGGACGACATGGCCATGGTACGAACGAACGAGAGGAGACGACATGGGAAAGGAGAAGTGAAGAAAAAGGGGACTGGGGGGTAACGTTGATGAAGAAAAGGGGAAAACTGTTAAGAAATTGGAAGAAATGAGACAAAAGAAAGATGACGAGACGGGAGGAGTGAAAAGTAGACAGGAACAAATAAAGAAATATAAAAAAGGGCAGAAAATAAGAAAAATGGACTGATAAAAGAGAACATTAAGTAGGTTCACTTTTCCCACTGACTCAAATACACTAAAACGAATTCCCCCATGTGTCAAAAGTTCTGCTTACCCACCAACTTTGCTCCTCCCCAATCACTGACCTGGAATAAAGGGAAACACAGCGTCAGCATTCGAGTGCACTGGGCTGGGGGATCACGGTTGTAATTTATGCTAAAATGTAGTGATTCCAGTTTATTGGAGACATAATCCTAAATCATAGTACGGTCATACTTATGATTAAAACTGTCTAATTATATTTTGTCTGGCCTTAATTACCATAAAGTTACTCACACATTAAATAGATAAAGTAATTTTCATTAAAGTTTATCAAAACACACTAGTTGTATACATTACAGGAAAGTACAATAATTTATTTTAAAATATAACTCCGCCTAAAGCCAAACGACATTACTTGTAAAAGGGAAGCCACACGCAGCCAGCGGGTTGATAGACTAAAATGTAGGTTTGAAAAGTTATTACAACGCCGTGCGCATTTGCTCAAGGTTATTTAATCAGCCTATCCGATCTATATAGTCAGTACAAGAAGAAAACTTTTTATATATTCTAAATAAGTAATATCAAAGCAAAATATTAGCAAAGGTGGGATACATAGTAACACAGGATAAAGGAAGTTGACCTATACTATGGAGTGGTAAAGGAACTGAGTTAGACCCTGTGGTTCAATAACATTAACAAAACATGTCTGGGATTGGAGATGACCCATGTTTGTATGACTGCTGCATCAACACTCGTTATGGTCTGTGGAAGCTGGAGTGGAGGGGAGTGGAGTGAAGTGGAGTGTACTGCATGCAGTGGTGTAATGTCTGGGAGATGAATACCTCATGAACAGGAATATTTCATTGAATGTTTAATGGGATAGAATGGAGTGGTTTGGTTGAATCTGTAATGTATAGGAGAGAAGTGACGTGTAAGGTAGTGTTGTTATTCGCTAAATGGATTCATATTCTATCTGGTGTAGAACTATATGATGGGATTGGGTAAGGCGGAAGTGGTGATAGGTGGTGGTAGTAACTGTGATGTGTATGTGGTTGTGGTGACGGTCAAGGTAAAGGTTTTGTGTTCAACAAAATAATCACCACTCAATCGTTTTGTACTTCAACACATACATTGCTCACCATTTACACCAGTAGGTATTACACTTCTCCACATATACCATCTTTCGAACCATATTACACACACACACACACACACACACACACACACACACACACACACACACACACACACACACACACACACACACACACACACACACAGAGTTCCAATATTGCATCATTCTCTTCGGCGCAAAAATCTACCGTACCAACATTCCACCATCACACACCCACACTCCAAAAATGAGCATATTATTACAACGCAAAAAAAGGTGCAAAAATATACTAGAAAATTAGTGCAATATCGAGGCAATTAACTTTGCATATTCGTGGCTGGTGTTGTAGTGGTGTGGAGACTGGTGGGATGTGATGGCCGCCTGTCATTCACTACCACACACGTAGTCAACACATTTTTTTTTTTCATAACACTATGCATAAATGATTTCAGTTGTACGTGGAAGTGAACATGTAACATTTTATCTGCTGTCATAAAGTGGGAATCAGCAAACTCTGGCTAATTTTATAAAGAAGACTCATAATTATCAGTATTTCATATGTAGTTTTTTGGCAATTAATTTTTCATCAGAATGGTATCGTTCTTATATGATTTAAGACAAAAATATTTTCAGAGATCCAGACAAAAACATACTGTAAATGCTGGAAAATTATTTATCTTCACTTATGGAGCTTAATATTTTCAGTTATTTATAATTATAGCCTATATAATAAAATAGGCTACCGTTAAATGGCAACTTTATGACTACATAGATGGCAATATTTGGTAGTTGTAATATATTATTACATGAACAAACACAAGTGATATGACAACTAATTTACTTTGTTCTCTACCCCGACCCCTGCTAAGCCCTAATTTCTCCATACATGCAGCTGTGCCCCCTCATTTCCTCGAATCTCCTAAGGCCTTCTCCTCCACCACCCCATAACTGCCTGTCATCTGTCACTTACCGCTCCTAGAATCCATACGAATCATAGAACCTCCAGCTAACACGTCGCAGCTTAAATTCCATCACTATTCACACACTTTCACGTAAAACTCACACTAGATCATCACAACTAAGGCGCGAAAAATATGTACTCTTATTATGGCACCAAATTATCTCAACCCAACAGGTATCATCCTTAGTAATACCGTATACAAACTCAGGGTCCCCAAACCAACCCCACCAATCCTTCCTCAACACTAGCCAGCCACCCTGCCCTGGCTAAGTCGATCCACCAATTAAGCCTGAG
Source organism: Petrolisthes manimaculis (assembly GCA_034508575.1). Lineage (NCBI taxonomy): Eukaryota > Metazoa > Arthropoda > Malacostraca > Decapoda > Porcellanidae > Petrolisthes > Petrolisthes manimaculis. Next base: position 16,732 of record JAWZYT010005554.1, read on the forward strand.
TGTCCCCGAAATCCGCTTAATGGGAGGAGGAGCAAACTAATACGTCACTTAATTACGTCATGTTGTCTCTCTGGCCCTCGGTGTCGCAGCCCAGGCTCAGAACGGACACCTTGACACCCTCTCTTGGTATAGACAAACGACCCCCTGTATTCTACATTATTTTGCTTTTTACTAACAGTCTTGACAATTTTTCATACTTGACTTTTGGCCCTGGGTAGATAATGCTCTTGATAATAAGTAATAATTCCTTTAAAATAGGCACAGCATATCTTCGCCTTCATCCTAGTGTCTTCCCTATTCGGGACTTGTCACTAAGTCACAAATGTACCCTTATGTTGCTTCTAGTGATTGTTCTGCTTATACCTGCAGTACCCTGCTGTCCTCTAGATAAAATATACTGCTCAGTTCCTACCTTCAGAACATAATGGACCTGAACCTTAGTTTCTTCAATGGAAACTGAACCACCCTGGCTACTAGTAATACAAATGATAGATCAACAAAGATAATCATGGCAATCGATGAAAATATGAAAGAATTCAATGAAGCCAAACCTTATAATCTGTATAAAGACTTTATTGGAAGATAAATATCTGAGTTTCTTTATAATTACCATTCTATTGGCTGACTCGGGGTTTTCCAAGCCGAACACAAGAGGAGAGAAGACGAGAAAATTTATATATGATATCAGAGATTGTGGTTGCCAATTAGATGGTGATCCTCTTGCCCTCCCTTCCTAACACTGAATCCAATAACCTCACTTGACCGTTATCCGTCTTCCAATACCACCATTAATCACTTCAACACGATATACATACAAAGAGCACAAGAGGACAAAGACATCATAGTACCAAAAGATGTTACATCTCATATAAGCGTCATTCGGTCCACGAGATAGTTAATTGTTTATTCCATTTAATCAGTTTCCGTCTATTACATCCTGTTTTCGTATTCATTGTTTTACTCAGATTTTCCTAAACTAGTTTCCTGGCACTTTGTTTCCTACATTCTCCACTTCAACTTTGTGTTATATTTTCCATTTTACAAAAGTAAATTTTCTTTCTCACTTCAACTTAAGATTTCCACATTCACCTCGAGCGTTACATTATTATACTTCATTCATTTCTTATCTTGGATTAATGAGTATGCAGTAGAGTAATATTCTCAAATCAGTTTGGAGTACCTATCTTCTAAGTATTCCCTAATATAACCCTTCTTTCTAATCTATACTCCAATCACCATAGCCATAGTTTGTAGCCCTTAGTAGTTTGGAGGACCTTATCGAATTATGGGGAACCCTCATGCGGGAAACCTTGTCAGCGGCTGAGGAGTCAAGACAATGGAAGGGAGGGAGGAGCTTCGGATGTGACCTTCAATAATATCATTTACAAACTAGTAACGAGTCTGTATATGAAAACGAAGACTTTGAGTCATATTATTAAACTTCTACGAGGAAAAGGTGTTGCATTACTAAATAAAAAGGAACTAAGCCGCCACTGAGGGTTTTTTAAATGTTAATGTTAAGATGCTAATGACACATGCTAAAAAGTGATAGAATGGAGGTCTTATCACTACTTCATTAATTCATGCTTTCTATATCCTTCGCATCCTTATCATTTTACTTTCTCGTATGCTCCATCCATCCTACTCTTCTTTTTCGTTTCCTCATCCTCCACTACTCTCTCATCATTTCACAACTCTCCTCCATCACTCATATTCACTTCCTCATCACATCCTGGTCCCTCCTTCACTCCTCCTCGTCCGCCACTCCAAAATTAATCTCCAACAACTTCCCTCCACTTGAGCATCTTCCACACGATAAGACTGAGCTCAGTAATCCTAGCCATGGAATCCCTCTAGATTAATCTCCAAAAGTAATCCCTCAGAATAATATTCATGATTATATGCAATATTTTACAGTGACTCTGGCCTGAATAATCCAACATAAAACAATCCAATCAAAGTATTCCCACGCCAAAATATTCAGAGTAATCTTATTCAGTTATCCCAAGATAATCCCATTTAATTCATTGGCAACAAATAGCTTAAATATAAGACTATTACATAAATTGTATACCGATCGAATTTAATTGTGGATGAAGATTACCAAATTCTTTCCCCGTTTAATCCCGAGCAAGTTTGGTCAAAACAATTTCACCAAACAAAATACCAGGCTAGAATACTGTAACTAAAGTGATCACATATAATACAATTTCAAACAAGTTAGAGTCCTTCAACAGATTGTACCAGACCACAGTAACGCCTGTATAATTATGATAACTTTTACACATGTACACACCTAACCTCTGTATCACTTGTACCAAACTAATGAGTACCTCACTTGTATCAAATTAACCTTCACTACCACAGTTGTACCCGGACCTTGTGACACCTGTAACCAACCAATGCAAACTGTAATACCAGATATTCCTACACCACCACAACGGTATCCAACATTAGTAATTTAAGGTCCATCTCTATTGTAACTAATCACTCTAAAGCTCATCCATCACCCAGCAGTCTGATTGCTTCCCACTGACCGACCAAGGTACCAAACGCCAATAATAATCAATAATACTTGAACAATAATAATGCACCAAGGGAATGAATCACTTAACTATAACAATAGATACCATGTACAGTACTTTAACCAAAATATAAACGATTAAACAATAGTCCTCCCAGCGACAACACTACTAATATACTACAATCGACCACGTAAGTCTACACCTTTTACTTACAAGCCACTGAACCAGCAGCAATATATACAGATGGGTGAGGGGGTCTGAAGACACTGTATACCAGGTTAAAGGAGTACAAATGTGGGCATGCCGTGAGGGGGAGCTGTTGGTACCCCTTTGATGCAAACTTGGGGAGGCATGATATTGCTGGCGGAGTTTGCCTTTAAAGTGAGGTTCGAGGGAGGGTGCCATGGGGAAGTTGGCTGGTATACTGGGTGGTGGTGGTGGCACTGGAGGCTTTCCTTTGATGCCACCACTCACCCCTCTGGATACACCTCTTCCCATGTCTCTTTACACTCCTGTCCTGCTCTGTCCTCTCCTCTCACATCCTCTCATGGGTTTCTTTCACTTCTTTCCATCCTCCCCTTCTCTCTCATGTTTCCTTTACACTTCTGTCTCTCCTAAATGCTGAAGTCGTCGGGTTTTGAAGTCTGAAGTACGGTACCAAAAAACACAAGATATAAATAAAAACACATATACTGCAATAGGCTACAGGGATGTCCATATAATTGTACGGTGGTGCATGAAAAATGAATACCGGATATGGTTCATGATCGGAGATATGCTGTGGATTCCTATCACAACGTTTCACTGATTAACCTATTCATACTTTGGTCTATAGATATACAAAAAACAGATGAAGTAGGGATGCTAAAATATTTCCTGAGTTGTTAAGGGAGTAGTGAATGCAACTGGACAAAAGTATGCTTGTTCACATTTTTCCAGATCTGGCTTTTCTGGCTCATCGGCAAACTGGAATTTATTGTTTCCTCCCACCTTTGCAGTTAAACTCACTCTCTCAGTATAGCAGCAGTTTTGTGGAAGACTTTGGTAGAATTAGTAGCTTCATATTCGATAATAGTATCACAGGACTCCTTAACAGTTTTCTCAAAGTCATATGGCGTCAAAAAAACGGAAAAAAGTGGAGAATATATCAGGATACCAATTCAATTCGTTTACTATTTTATCACCACTTTCTTCTTTGTTTCCTTTTCTTCCGTAACTTTTCCCGAGCAAGACAGGACTTCTTTTCTTGGTGAAACTGTTTACGATATTGGGGAAACTCAAGAAAACTTGGCCTTCTTTCCTCTCCTCTAGATCGAGGTGGCGCCAAGTAGGTATGACATATATATATATATATATATATATATATATATATATATATATATATATATATATATATATATATATATATATATATATATATATATATATATATATATATATATATATATATATATATATATATATATATTAGTTCCTCGGAGGCTGCAGTAAGTATCAATACCTTGCATTTGTTACCCAAACCAGGTCTATGGAGGCTTGTGCGTCGTTGTGATGTGATTGTCCTAGATACCGTCAGAAAGTTGTATGTGGTTGTCATCGCATACTAAAGAAGCAGACGGTGATGTTGCTGCTGTCCAACACTTGTGTCTTTGCCAGGAGCGGTGGTGGCCATTTTTTTAATCGATGTGTTACTTCTGCGTCTGGCTTTGGTGAATGTTGAAGTTCCTTGTCTGCTTGTTGTGACATTTCTGGCAGTTGTGTCAGCCTCGTCATATCCTCGAATGACCAGCATGAATGAGTTGTTTTTTGAAATCCTGAGAATGGGACCAAATCTACAAGAATGTTATAAGGCTTGTGTTTGTGTATTGTCTCTTGTTAGGAACTGAGTGAGTGTCTGTATGGAAATGGTTGGTAAGATGATAGTGAAATGTAGGTAAGGAGAGAATGAGCAATAGTTGAAGATGGAGGGAAAGGGAGATAAAAGAGAATGGTAGATAGGGAAACAGGAAAAGATAAAGAAAATGTCTGTGAGGATGGGAGCGTTGGGAGATATGCAACAAGGAAAAGGGTTGGTAAGAAGGAAAAATGAAAGATGGGAGGAAAATATGGAAAACAGTGGTTAGAAGGAAGGGGAAAGAATGAAAGATATATCGACGGGAAAAGGAAAAAACCCCTGAAAAGAATTGCATGAACCAGAAAAGTAAAGGGGAAACATACAAAGAAGGGAAGGAAGGAAAATATAATGAAGTAGGGAGAAAAGAAGGAATTTGATAGATAAAGAAAAGACTAATAAAAACACTATAAAAGAAGTGGGAGGGGGAGTACGAGCGAAAAAGAAAATCTCAGTTCCAATATAAACCTGGAGGGAAAAACGATAATTAAGACAAGATGAAAAAAAAAAATATATATCACAGAATAAAAGTGAGTGGGACAGTAGTAGGAGGAGGAAAGGAAAATCTCAGGTCCAGAATTTCAAGCCTAACTTTCCGTCTCTCGAGGTAAAAGTTTCCCTCCTAAAACATGGACAACTCGACGTCAAAACAGAGGAAGTCGGTATTTCGCTGCACGGGAAAATCTGGGTAAACCTGTCCCACGTTTTTCACCCAAACCCCCACCCCTATAGATAGTCATTTCTACTCCCCTTGCAACCACTCAGTGAACCCTAGCCAGTCATTTCCACTCCCCGTGCAACCACTCAGTAACCCTAGCTAGTCATTTCCACTCCCCATACAACCACTCAGTGAACCTTAGCTAGTCATTTCCTCTTCCCCTTGGCACCACTCAGTGAACCTTAACTAGTCATCTTCTACTCTCCCCAACTACCCATCCTATCTTAGTCAGTCATTTTCTCTGCCCCATTCCAACCCAACGAACCCTAGCCAATAATTTTCTCTCCCTCCACTCCAGCCAGACATTTACTCTCCCACTACTCCAGCCAGTCATTTACTCTCCCACTACTCCAGCCAGTCATTTTCTCTCCCTCCACTCCAGCCAGACATTTACTCTCCTCTTTTCCTCTACCACTCATTTTCTCGTGCTTTTCGCAACCAATCATTTTCTCTCGTGCAACATCAACCAACCATTTTCCCACGTCCAAGAGCATAATTTTCTCATGTCAATCAACATATTTTCTCTCGCGCTACAACCAGTCGATTTCTGCATGCACCAATACGACCAGTCAATATTTCTCTCGAACCCTTTAGTCCATAATTTCCTGCCATGTGTCCCCAACCACTAGTTTTCCCTCGTGCCCCCAATACCTTTTTTTTTTTAGAGCTTTTCCATAGAGTCCTTTTCCCTGGTGTTCCCTCCAAACAATTTTTTTTCTACCACACCCCAATCAATCATCTTCGGTATGTGTCATATAACCATGCCCACCAAATAGTTTCACAAACACCCTCAACCAGTAACTTTTCCATGCCAACTCTCTCTCTTTCTCTCTCTAGTCTTAAGAATGATCCTACTTTCCCTACACCCTATATATTATACACTACACGTACAGTACATGCTATCTTCTATCTACTCCCGTCCTCTTACTTACTCTTTATGTTTGCCTGTCAAACTGTTCTTCCCTATCCTGTACCACATCCACACCAAGCCATCTTACACACCACACGCTCCCTCATTACTATCCTGCACGCCTTCTTTCTCTTCTCATGTTTCCTATCTCTCTCTCTCTCTCTCTCTCTCTCTCTCTCTCTCTCTCTCTCTCTCTCTCTCTCTCTCTCTCTCTCTCTCTCTCTCTCTCTCTCTCTCACACACACACACACACACACACACATCCGCCTCACTCACACCATTATGCCTCCTTCCGTTCCGCCCAATACCTATTCTTTATCCGATATACCTTTTCAACCTCTAGATACGTTACCCAAGCCCCCAGTACATAGTGAACTTCCAGACACTTCTCGCTACTCTCAGATTTCTCCAGCCTTTATTTTTATTTTACTACGAACTGTATCTGGAAAGCACTCACTCGGGCGAAGAACAAACCTTTGATTACTTCCCTATGTTTGGCGGATTAAGTTTCTCTGTACTGAGTATTTTTAATGCCTCATCAGTATTTATCACATCAGTCTTTCCTTTATATATAAATATATTTGTCGAACACATAATTAATAAATGAAACTATAAGAGAGGAGAGAAAAATAACAAGCACACAGCAACATAATAGGAGACAACACTCGTACAAACATGCATCAGAGAGCAACACAACAAAACAAGTCAAGCTCTGAGGACAATCTTGGACGTAGGTGGTGGTGTGTGTGGTGACGATGTTGGTGGGTGACCTTCAAGCACTGAGCGGTGAGACAACAACCGAGGCATGAAAAAAGGCAAAGGGCAAGGGAGGTCGAGGAGTGTGATGCAGGCAAAGGGAAAGAGGGAGGGAAAGAAAAGGGAAATATGGGAGGAAAGAGAAATTCACAAAAGTCAACAGGGACAGAAGAGAAAGGGTATTAAATTGTGAGGTATCTATGGACACTAATTACAAAATAATATCTTTATACAGTATTGCAGCATGACGTCTGCCTGTCCTGTCCTGTCCTGCTCTGTGTTGTCCTATTCGACGCTCTTGGCTCTCCAACACGATCTCCGGACACGACAACAAACTATGTACTACACACATCTCAGGTAACTCTCCAAGTGTGGCAATACAACAAGGGCAACTCTCCAACACGACCTGTAAACAAACCCATTAGTCCGACACAGTTACCGGGCTGCCAATACCATTCTAACTATTGGTCCAAATGGTTCAGCCATGCACGATATCTCGAGGGAAGTGTGCAAGGCGGTGATATATAGCAGGAATAGAGGCAGCAGGAACACACACACACACACACACACACACACACACACACATACATACTGTCGTAAAGAAAATTTATTTGAAATAATATTACGAGTTGCATAAGAAGTGTTGCAGAAGCATAACAAAGGAGAACGGAACATTCTATGAGTTATGGTAATATATGAGTAGCTTCTGACAGACGGGAAAGAAAAGATGTGATTTACCAAGTTATACATGATTATTACCACAAGTGGAAATGACACACACACACACACACACACGCACAGACAGAGCGAGGAAAGGTGAGGGCCAAGGCCACGCTCTTACAACTTAATGAGTCTTGTGTTTTTTATGTTTCACCCTTAGTGGAAATTGTGCCAATTATTCGGGAAGCACGAAAGGGGAGGAGGAGGGAAGGAAAGAGAAAAACACAAGAGGGAAGCAGAATAGAATGAGACAGTGGGTTCCGATGCAAGGTTAGCGGTTTTTTTTTTTTTTTGCTATTTTTTTAGTTCAGTGGTCTGACATAATTATGCATCCATCAAGATTAAAAGAAAAATGTGCTCTTATGTAGAACACAGTGGTAAAGGTTCATCATTAAAATGCAGTAAAAAACAGTAAAAACATTGATTATAGTTCGTGTTTAAATTAGCCTATAACGCCAGAGTACAGGTGGCAGCACCGTAACATCCTTTCCTAAGTTAGTACAAAAGCTAAGTACATTCTGTATTATGGTTAATACTTATGGATATGGGGTATTCTGCATAAGGCATAAAACGTTCGAAATATAGATATTATATTCGTGATATAGCATTACATGAAGTTTACTATCATTGTGGAAGTGTAGACACTGTACTCTCAAACAACTTGACAAGTGATAAGCATCATTAATCTTCAGGATCGTACACACACCGTGACTGTTTACTTTTGTATCTACAAATGTTCACTGCTTTTCCTCTCTCTCAAATTACAGTATTCACATAACATCTATTTTATCAACTGTCCTCCATTTCAGTACAACATACGATAAACAATAGATAGACAACGACTTTTCACTTTCCGCTGAAAAGTTCTCTTCCTTGGGATAGAACCAACAGATAGTACCCACACTAGAATAAGGACTGGCATCACGTCACAGCCTCACGTACTGTACCACCACATACCTCTCATCTCTCCCTCCTTCCTCTCCTCGTTCTCGTCCACTTCCCTTACCTGAGAAAGAAAAGTAAGTTAGTTATTTTAATTTTCTCAAACCCAATTAGCAGGATATCTGCATGACGTTATAAACACAATTGATAGGGTATATTACTAAAACTATTCCTGCTCTATCTTTCTTCTTCTCCCATTCCTTCTTTTTGCTCGTCCCTATTCAACATGAATGAATCGGCAGCAATGATAAAGTTGTCCTAAAAAAGAATTGAACAAGGATGGGGGAAGATAATTTTCATACATATATCGTCCTTCATATGGTTCGTAATGACAGCAAGGTTGTAAAATGTAGGATGTGGATATAACGAGAAGCTATCAGATTAATACTCACTAAGAGACCGAATTAGGCAGCCTCTCGCTCGATCCTATGGGGTGAGTTAGTAATGCTTGTTCCTTCGAGGTGAATGAACGAGGTAAGAAAAACCGACGGCACCGACACTTGTAACGATCCTCACAACCTTAACACACGTCACGTCTATAATTCAGTAATCGATTGGTACACTGGCATGGAAACTGATTTATTTTTCCAGTTGGAGCATTTTTACGGTACCCAGATCTATGAAATTATAGCTCTGAGATGCACTGTTTTTATAATCTCAGAGTATAATCATATATCAACAAACCATCATATATACATACATACATACATAAAAAAATTACATTCTTATCATATGGATCACAACAGATGTGAAGAGTAAGCTGCCGTAAAGTTTAAATAACGGGTTCAATTGCGATAGTTAGGCCTATGCATATGTCTGTTTTGGTTTGTATTACGGGAATTAAGAAAGTAACATGTTATACTGAAAATAGTAAATTTACGACACAAGACATAATAACCTTGTCACTGTTTCTCTCATTCCAGTTCCGTTTGTTGTCTGTTTTATCTCCGTCTCCTCATTTGTCTATTATTATTTCATTCTTTCCACCTTCGAACCCATTTCCTTCAGTATCATCTCCTCAGTCCTTTCTTTCTCATCATTATCTTATTCTACTATTACCTACTTCAATATTACCTTCACCTCTTTATCTTTTCAACCCTTCTCTCATTTCTCTAACTCTCTGTTCTTTTCCTCTTCTCTCATTCTCGTTTTCCCCTCCCTTCTCTAACGCTTCGTTTCTTGTCCATTCATTCTCCTTTTTCTCCCCTTTTATCTATCTTTCCATCCCCTTTCTATTTCCTCCAACTCTCCTATTCCCCTCTTGTCCTTTCTCTCTCCCTTCTCATCTACATCTCACTGAGTTTCTCCCTCCTGGCACCACTGATCTCTGTCCTTTCTTTATCCTCCCATTGCCGTTTCTCTCTCTCTCCATCCTTCCTCCACTATGCTGTTGTTGTATACCTATCTCATTCTCCCATCATCTTTTCTCTTCCTCTCCTCCGCTAGGCCCAAGTTAAGGTCCCGAGCAGCGTAACTTGGAGTGAAGTTGAGTAAAGTCGCGTAACTCCGGCACCAGCACGCGCCCGGCCAGCTGGGATTCACGGCTCAGAGGGGAAGTTAGGACCTGCTTTTGTTATGGACGGCTTGGAAAAATAAAATGCTACACACAAAAAGGGAAAGTCCAGCAAAATGAAAAGGAAGGTGAGTGGGATAAAACAAAGATATGGGAGTTTTTCTTAATATACTGGCTTCAAATATTATAGGGAAGGAGTAGGAAGAAAAAAATGGTGGAAACGTGTATGTAATTATAAGAGTAAGAAATAAGAATAACATAAAATATAAAATTAAAGTCGAAAATTAATAATTCCTCGCATGCTTTACCTATTTACTGCAAAACATATTTCTATTCTCCATAAACAACAAAATCTTTAATAAGGTATCAGGAATTGATCAGTTCTCGCATCGACCTGACCAAATGATCCAGGAATGATGGATAAGAGTACAGGCACCAGGATTATTAAAACCCAACACTGACACTATTAACACACTGACACTAATAACAGATCGTTCATCATGTTGTGTCATTGGAGTGAGTGTATCGGTGCGTCGTTCATATAAGTATATTTGATGTGTTTCTATCTGTGTTTCTATTCAGCTCTTGTGTAACCATTACGGAGGTGTGGGAGTAGGGGGACAGGCTTGGGGTGGGTAGAAAGCCTGTCCCCCTATTCCCACACCCCATTAAGTGATGATAATAGTGTACAAGATGGCAACAATATTATTCGTATTTCATGAAGGGCATTAGAAAAGTGTCATGACGTGTGTGTGTGTGTGTGTGTGTGTGTGGAGGGGGGGGGGGTGACGACCTAGCCTTCGATAATGGACATATAACTTGTCCCTGTGTCAAACATATGTGCTCGTTCACACACACACACACACACACACACACACACACACACACACACACACACACACACACACACACACACTCACTCACTGCGCTCTCTTTCTCTTTTTTTATCTCTCTCTATGTTTTTTCGTGTAATTGGCTCAGTACAGGAGAAAAAATGATAAAGACTAATGAAGGCTATATCGACACGAAATCAAACCTACAATGACATCGTAACAGGACAAATAACAATAACACTACAACACAATAACAGCAATACTACACACACAGTCTATTATCAGAGCTTCACACGGATAAAGTATAGAACAGTTACAATAAAGATGCAAATATATAAAACAAATGAAAAAAAAAATCGTGAATGGACCAAAGGCAATTTGCTTTTTTTTAATTTGACTTTTTTTCATTCGTTCCTTTCACCCTCCTTCCATGTCTTGCTTATCTTTCCCTTTCCCTCTCTCTCTCCATTCTCTTTTACTTTTATCCAGTTTTTTTTTTCATTTTATTTATATCCTTTATATTTTTTTCTGTCTCGATGTTCCTTTCCCTCTTTCTCTACTCCAGCTTCCCTCTTCTCTTTCAGTTTTACTATAGCTCATCCACCCTCTTTCTCTGTCTTACTTTCACCCACCTATCTCTCAGTTCCCTCCTGTTTCCTTCTTTTTCTCCCATTTCCACTCCCAAAGTCTATCCATCTGTTCTGTCCCTCTCCCACTATCTTTCCTTCCATTAATTACCTAAGATTTTTCTATAAACAACCGTCTCCCTCCCTTCCTCTCTCCCTCCCTCCCTCTCATTTTCATTCTCACTCCCTTACTCCCCTTCCTCTCTTCCTTTCCTCCACATGATTTCCCATCTTCTCCATCACTCTCTCCTTCCCCTCCCTCTCTCTCTCTATCTCTCTTTCCGTCTCCCTCCCCCTCGCGACATAGCTCACAACACACCCCGATAAATCGATGTGTAAACAGTTCGCTTCTGTCTGAAAGGCTGGGCAAACATTTTTACTTTGTGGGGGATGTCGAGGGAGGGGAAGAGAGTGAGAGAAAGAGATAAATATAGAGAGAGGAGGGAGGGAGTGGGAGGGAGAAAGAGATAAATATTGAGAGAGGAGGGAGGGAGTGGGAGGGAGAAAGAGATAAATATATAGAGAGGTGGGAGTGAGTGAAGGAACGAGATAAATACAAAGACGAATGAATGTGTGTGAAAGAAATGTAGATTAGAGTAAGTGAAGAAGAGAACAACATAGAAAAGTGAGAGCGTTAGATATATTATACAAATAGAAAAGCGAGCGAATGAAAGAATGGAATAAATATTGAGAAAGGAGGGAGAGAGTGGGAGAAGCAAAAACTAGAGAGAAAGAGAATAATAATAGATGGGACATAGGTTGAATAGGAATAAATACAGTGAGAAAATAGATGGAGAGGGAGACACTAAAATAAATAGAGAACAAGAAAATAGTGTTTAATGAGATGATTGCATGTGTGGCAATGGAGGGAAGACAACAGAGATGTGTGGTAATTGGCTTGACAACTTTACAGAAAAAATGGATATACACTACACAGAAAGATAGAAAAGGGATCAAAGAGAAGGCAGTGTAGAGGGGAAATGATATAAGGCTAAAAGGGTGACACAGAGAGAGAGAGGTAATGGGTGAGAGGTTGAGGTGAGAGGTACGGGAGTGGGTAAGGATGGTTTAGAGAAAGTGATGTGAGAGGACGAGAGGTATGGCGTTACTGCAATGATAAAGTTTGAGGTAAAATGGAGGAATGGTTATATCTATGAATATGGTGAAACAAAAAAGATATAATGATTTATCCTAGTACTTTTGATCTATATAACAATTACAGAGACAGTGTGTTTCTAAGTATTTCTTGTTTTTGTGTTATGATAACCTGACATGCCATGATGGAAAATTACATGATCTCGTTCAGTTGAATTTCCCAAATCTATTATTTGAATGTCTTTGATTCTTTTGGCAGAAAAAATAGACTTCTACAATATATATTTCATAATATATATACACAATTAAATTATTAAAAATATCCTAACTAAACTACTAATAAAATACGATTGTACAAAGTATAGATAAGCGAGAATGTGTGAGGTATGAGATAAAACATGGGAGAAGAGAGAAGACTCCCCTCACACACTAAAAAAAAGTCCATCACTCACCATCCACACAAAATAACAACCTACCGGACTTACTCTGCAATTCAGATCACAATGAACATTAACAAACACACAACCACCATCATCAGTCATTCCATAAAAGTACAAAGAAAAACACAAACCTTGGAAACTAAACCAGAAATGAAAAAAATAGGATGGAAAAGCAAATTCGATTACCAACACGAATACATCCATCAAGCATTTTTCTCAATAGCAGCCAAGTTTCTAAATGGAGTTTATTAGCAAGCATAAAAAACATCAACAATATAATCGTTCGGGTCCACCCAACCAGACACACACATAAAAATAAACATAGAAGGAGAAGTAATCAAGACCTATAAAAAAAACACCCAGAGAATAAACCAATATGCTGTATTCATTTAGGACCAAAATTAAATGCACAGCTACACTAGGTCTGAAAAATGCTCCCTGGTCCTCTGATGAATGAACGACTCCTCTTCGTTATAGGTCCGGGATCCACGTTGACCCTTCCAATAACTCTCAAGCTTAATCAGGTGTTCGGAAGATTAAAACGAATATTGCTCCAGGTTTGTTAGGGCCAGGGAGGAGAGTCGTGGAGTTTCCTCTGCAAAATGGGTGGCCTCATCTCAAACGGGGTATATTGTCGTGCTCGTAATTGAATGCCCATCCACTAAATAACATTAGATAAGTTAAGGGGGTGCAGGAGTAGGGGACAGGCTTGGGGGAGGGTTTAGGGGTGTGCAGGAGTAGGGGACAGGCTTGGGGGAGGGTTTAGGGGTGTGCAGGAGTAGGGGACAGGCTTTCTACCCCACCCCAAGTCTGTCCCCCTATTCCCGCACTCCCCCAAGCCTGTCCCCTACTCCCACACCCCCTTAATAAACACATAAACATCTAGGCTTATAACAAAGTAATAACAAAGTACGAAGTCCACTGGTTTAATAAAAGGCAAAATTCCATATGAACACACAGTGCTTATGTTGTAGTTGAGTCAGGAATTGTAAATATATAACAAAAGTTGAAATCAAAAGGCTTGGAGCCGTACCGAACTGGGAAAAATATTGTTCTTTAGTTTCTAGTTAATTGGATATAAAACCCTAAAATGTCATAAACTGCTTTCATTCCCTCAAAAATGGCAGCGAGAAACAAAAGAGAAAAAGAACGGATATCCAGTTTTTATAATTAGGTTTTCCTTTGATTCTTCCTTCTTTCATCCATTCATTCACTTATATTAATCATTTCTTCTCTGGCAGAGTGTGAAGCATCAAGTGGCACTATACTTCCTTTTCCTCTCATTGGTTTTTGATGCACTATACAACATTTCCCTGTTCCATTTTCTCTACCTCTCTTTCTTTACCCATCTCAATGACTACCAAGTCATATATACAACCGTTTGCTCCACACACTAAATAATTTTCATTCATTATCACCAAACATCATGGAGAAGCTCTAGCCATTCCTTCTACATATCTTTTGTAGAAGTGAAGACCAATTGTCTAGTGTGGGAGCACCAACAACAAAGACGTCATGAGAGGGGAAAATAATTGTCCTTTTAATACAAGCCGTCAGTTATGTTCACTTTGGCACAAGAGTCATTAAGATTTCCACGTTGAAAAGTAATGGAGTATGGAATGATGGGTCGAACAACAACGGAAACCATAACATTAATGACATCGGCTACAATAATATTTAATAACAATAACCACAGCAGGAACAACATGAAAGAAAGATAGTTGACATGGGATAATCAGAGAAATACTACTATCACATCCATCACTATAGTCAGTTACCAAAAGCAGCACATAATAATTATGTAGTGGAGGAAACTTGGCATAACTCCAATAAAACTCTACAATGGACACAGTGACTGATATCTATCAATCTGTCTCCATCCCCCATCTCTCCACATAAACACACACGTTATGGCTTATCGTTAACTTAAATGGGAGGTGCTCAGTTCTATCTCTGTCACTGCACACACGTCCAACTCTGCTAAACCTTCCCTTCAAATAAAGTGGATTTCTATACATGGGCAGGAGTGCGACGTTAAAGGATAAATGGTGGGAACATGACAACAGAAATGGTATGGCAGTAAAAACAGAGCAAAGATCAATTTATCTAGTAGCATTTACCGGTATATTAGATTTGTGATTAAAATGTTGTATTGCCTTTCTAGGGATGTCCTTTTAATCTCTTTTCTGCATTACAGTATACACATACATTCTAAGTCTTCAAAACATTCAGCTTCAACTCTTGCTCTATATTTCAACAAAGCATTAAACAATATGTATTCAACAATATTTATTTCAAAATAATCTTTAGTCAGTAACAATCACTCATGAAGAGTAAATCTAAGAAGACATTAATTTCTTTCATGTATACAATAAGCCGCTTACACCTGATAAACTAGGTTATATTATGTTACGCATAATAATGTGACAATTTCTAAATCATAATTAGTATAGAATTATGTAAAAGAAATAATTGATTGATTCTCATTACAGCATCAGTGCAGCAGCCAACCGACTTCGACTTATTTTGAGTATTATATTCCAATACAAATAAAATACTTAACTCTCTTGCAGAAATGTAATTAGAATTCACAATTCATGTAAAAATAACAACTCGATTCAAACAACGCTTAATATTTAATTCCAGTCTCATTTCCGTCTTAATTTAAAGCCATCTCAGTTTTGCCATCATTCCCATTCACTCTTGTTCTCTCTGTCGATTACAGTTTCTCAATGCTCCATTTATTTTCAACTATGTCATCGTGATTTTACTGACTTTCTTTCTCATTCCTATTTTTGTCTATGTTCCTTCTTTCTTCCTCTCTACCTTCCTATCATCTCTTGCTTTCACTTGTCCTTTTCTCCTATCTACCATTCATCATTCACTTCCTCTCACCTTCCATTCACAATACCCATTCCATTGCACATTCAAATTTCTCATTAATCTCCGGCCAATTCTGAATGCTTCCGTGTTGAATGTAATGCTTCTGATCCATCTGACTGTCCGTCCATTCTTTCATCCATCCCACCATCCATTTGGTTATCAACTGAGCCTTGCATCCAACCGTCATTCATTCTTCCTTCTTTCCTTCAGTTCACCACTTCAGTTAAATATATTCACTTGTTTTTGTTCGTTGTATCATAGATTCATTCATCCTTCTTTGATCTTTTCAAGTGTCTCTCAGGCTGTTGTCTCTCAGAGTCAGTTACACACATAATGCCTAATTTTTCTACTTGTTACGATATTTCATTATTTCATGATCTGATTGGTACACTGAACTGCTGACTGGTATGTCCTCGATGGATGGAGTCTGATCGTGATTCCACTGTTAATGTTGGGATTTCAACAATGAGTTACGGCCGGTTGTGTATAACAAAAGGGAAGGTTCATTCACGAAGTACCTAAATAACGGAAGAATAAAAGAAAAGAAAGGTTGATTATGTTTCGCTGCGCAACGTCTGAATAAAGTAAACAAAGGACCTGATAACTAACGAAATGTATCATTATAAATTATTATGACTCTTAAGATGGAGCCTCACGTGAGAGTCATGGGTGTGGTGGTCCAGAGTTAAGACTGTGTTCATGTTGTAGGATAGAAACACATAAATTTCGGAAATGAGCTTAACTTTTCTCAAGAGATCACACCTTTCCATCTCTGCTGTAGTTGTACCCTGAAGTTATATCCATTGCATTTTACACTTTAATACTTTCTTTCTGTTTCCTTCCTGCTTGCTGTCTCTCCTCTCTATCAGCGTCTTCTGGTGCTATAGGACCTCGCTGTTGCTGAGCCTAATATTACTCAATCCTTAATCATTACACTTTAATACTTATACTTGTGGTTCACGTATAATGTGTATCATGTAGATGAATCCTTAATTAAATGTAGTATTGTATGAATAAACTGGTTTGAATGTCCACTTATTCCTTTCCCTTATTATCCTACATCATCACATCTACTGAAAATACCCATAACAGCCAAACATCTGCTTCCGACATCCTCATCAGTTCTACCTTCATACTGACCACCATGGACCAAGCGTATTGCAGCTCCACATTCAGTTACATTTTTGAAACAGACACAAATAGAGCTCTCCCAGTTTTTTCAGGCGTAAAACAGAAAGGTCCCGGGAGAAATTAGCCCCGACACTAGCATTATATACGACTCGTCCCACTGCCTACGCCATTATCCGAACATTTGTAGTAGATCGGGTAAGGCTGGAATGGAAGGAAAACTAAGCCAAAACCTGTCAGTGGATATTATTAGGTTTCACCGATTATTATTTCATGTCACCGATTAATTTTCCCCTATCTTCAGGTGTTAATTTAAAGCAACATAGTGAAGGAAAACACAAATAAGTCTTCCCTTGGTAATATTTTCTGTTTAACAATAGAGGAAACCAACTATGAAAAAAAATAGAGACCCTATAACGTCCTGTCACTCACTTATCAAACACTCCAGTCCAGGCCGTGTAAAAATCACATTATATTATTATTATTATTATTAATATTCGTACGGCGTTACAATCCGATCCTGATAATAAATAAATATTGTCTGTCTGTTATCTGTCTCACGTCCTCTTGATTTCACCCCATCCCATCCAGTCAAAATTGGTGCATCTGTTCTTTTATCTCTTCCATGCATTTTCTCATTCCCTTCTCCCACCATGACAATAATGGCGAGTCTTGTTAGTTACTATCCCACTGAGTCCATTATGTGTGTGTCAACCTTTTTCCTTTTGCTTCATCTATTCCTCAGTAAAAATATTTACACCTGTAATCTCTGAGTGATATGCAAGCTCCAACCGTATCTCAATTACCTTGGCTTCATCTCCCCACTCAGTTGTTTCATTAAATCTCTCCAGATCTCTCTCTCTCTCTCTCTCTCTCTCTCTCTCTTCTCTCTCTCTCTTCTCTGGATCCAGTTATTGAAAAACAGAAAGATTTAGTATTGGAAGACGAGGGAGTTCCTGTTAGTTCAAACATCTACTTTAATTTCATGAATGGCAAGCATATTATTCAGTACATATTATGTATGTCCCATGTTCCCCTTAAAATTTTACACAGACCTGCACATGTGCCTATATGAGTTAATAGTAAAAATAGTAGATAATATTGGATGCTTGGAATAACGTGCTGAAGAGATTGTAATGTATTATGTGTGCCTAACGTGGAGGTGGATGGTTGCGTGAATAAAGATAGAGGGTGGAAAAGATATATCTGGATGTAAGATGTTTTTTTGATGTATACAAGTAGTGGAGACTTGGGTGTCCAGTGACGCAGTGCTTAGAGTGCTTGGTTGTAGACATATTAGAGACAGTATTGCATGTGGAAGGAATAATATTTTCATTGATGGTTTTGTACTGTGAATTTGATTTGATTGCCCGAGAAAGTTACCCAGGTGTTGCTGATGTTGATTGCTTGTTCCTCAGTTGTCTAGAGGTATATTTTCATGATACAGACAGCAGGACCCCTCAACAAAACCACGTAGGTAGAAGGCCATGTTGTGAATGTAAGGTGTCCTTAAACTGTCAATAAAATTATTTTTTTCTTCTCCTTTGGACTCGGGAGAGGATTGTCAAGGCCAACATGACCAGGAGGACGATGGCAGTTTTTTTTTTCAGTTAGTGGTTAACACGATTTGGTCAGGAGGGCGGGTTATATATGATCCAATAGAAAAAGCACACGCTAGATATAATCATCACTATCAGCACAGTCACCATGACAGTCTCCATTTTATTAGACTCAGGTCGTATAGAGTATTGTGGAGGTGGTAGTGGTTGATGTAGTAGTGGAGGTGCTAGTGGTTGTAGTGGTTGATGTAGTAGTGGAGGTGGTAGTGCTTGATGTAGTATTGGAGGTGGTAGTGGTTGATGTAGTAGTGGAGGTGGTAGTGGTTGATGTAGTATTGGAGGTGGTAGTGGTTGTAGTGGTTGATGTAGTAGTGGAGGTGGTAGTGCTTGATGTAGTAGTGGAGGTGGTAGTGGTTGATGTAATATTGGAGGTGGTAGTGGTTGATGTAGTATTGGAGGTGGTAGTGGTTGATGTAGTATTGGAGGTGGTAGTGGTTGATGATCCAACATACCCCTGGTCTGGGTATGATAGGATACGGAATAGTCCTAAACGGGATTCTGAGTATACGAAGTCTCCAGTACCTCGGGGTTCTGAGAATACTATGTGTATGGGTCCTGGGATGGCTCATATAGGGGGACCTCCTGTAAACTATCCATGAATTCTCCCTGAAGGCTTGGTAGGGGTGGACAATCAGGTATTGGGTTGCCTAGGTTTTCCTTCCAGGCGCGAGATACAGGAGTTGGTGTAGGTTTGGTCTGAAAGGTCACGGCCCTGCCCGTCTTCTTGAAGAAATTGGGTGTGGAGCCGAACCAAGGGTCTGGGTCGCATAGTGGCTTCCGGAATCTGATTCCAGATTGGCGTTTAAAGCAGCAGCAACATATGAATTTCCGTAAAAACCTCCTCCAGCGCGAGTTTCTCTGACTTTCTTTCCTCACATCTATAGTCACATCGCACATCTCTCTATCCTTATTCTCATCTTCATTAGCTGGAGGAACATCTCCCTCCACATGTCCATCGTCATAAATAACATCCTGGACAGCCTCAATAGTATACGGTCCCTCCATATTCCTCCTGAACATTTGTGTCTTAAAACATTTTTAATATAATGATGACGCCAGGGAACGAACAAAAATGCGGAAAAGTGTCAGAGATGGGTTGGAAGTGGGTTGACGGAGGTGGGTTCGTAGTGCCTTGTAGTGAAAATCATCCGCTCCTCAAACCAGCAGGGTTCTCATGATAAGCTGTTTCAGAGTACCCAGCTCTTAACTTGCAGCTCCAAGAACGCCGCTCGCTTACAGCCACACCCATAACACAATGAACCATGATAGACCAAAGTAGGATGAGTATGGCTATCTTAGTAAGCCATATAACAGCGGGAATGAGCTAGCCAACACATATTAAGACTCAGACTAAGAGACAGCTGAAACATTAGAACTAGCAAATTGAGGTAAGTCAACGACAAGGATGGTGCAACAGTTGAGAGTACAGAGATGTGTTTTTTTCAGAGCGAAGGCGGCAAAATGGAACATTCGGCCAGTGGTGTTCTTACAAAAACCAAAACCAAAGCTAATCATGGACAGACTAGCAAGACGAACCATTATCCCCGACTGCATATATTGCCCGGCACAAACTGAAGTAAAAATAGATATCTTCACTTCTCACATATATTGACCGCTTTTAGTAATCATTACACATTTATACCGATCTCTTGCAGTTAAATGGACCAGCACAAATGTAGAACCAACTGACATCTTCACTACATATAAAATATATTATATAACAGATCGTGGTCATTACACATTAATACCTATTTTTCACCTTAACATTTACACTATTCACCTTGCATTTGAATTACCCTCCCCCTTCTTCAGAGCTTGTCACACATCTTCACTATCCCAAATTTCCGACAGAAACACATCACCATTCACCTCTCAAGTCTCCTAAGACCTGTCTGCATCTTAAAAATATTAAGGAAGAGACAGAGAAATACAACTCTGAGATAAATGAAATTAATGAGAATATGATAAAATGCCTAATTTACAATATACGGTTCTCGTTTATATCCGAGGTCTAAGAGTCTAGGAGTAACCAGGGTTGTCTGTCTGCTTCTAACTTTATATCCATCTCTCTGTCTCTCTTCTGTCTCCATCTGTATTTCACTCACTCAATATATTCACTTTCCTCTCGTGTTCCCTCACTTTGATACAGTTTCCAGTGATGCATATATCCATGGCACGCCTGGTCCAGCGTACGTATAGACTTTGTCCCAGTTAGCCCTTATTCTCTGTCTCCTCTTTCCTGCATGTCTTTCATCATTCTTTGTTTTTATTTTATTTTCCACTATCCTCAGTTCAATTATTTCTTTCATTATCTGCTCCGTCGCATTCTTATCTTATACCTACTGTACCATGTTTTAAATTATTAAGTACTTTTCTCTCCAATTTCTCATCTTGATGCATCTTTACTTTTATCTATATTCTTTTGTTATTAAAATATTTAATACAAGAGTCAGTGTTCTGTTTCTCTATTTCACCTGCGTTCTCCACCCAACTCTTTCATCTTACTCCCCTCCCTCTATTGTATAATCATCAATCACTATGTATGAATTCTCACTGCAGTACTTTCTTTGCCATTCTGAAGCCTCTCTTTGGTAAATTTCTTCTTATTTAACATCTGTCTCCTTCTCTAGTACTTTACCAACCTCGTCTTCTTCTGGGATGGTTTCTCTCCGTATATATTTTCACCCCCGTATATCTTTTGCTTTCTCTTTCACTATAGTTCCACCTCAACACATTTACTGATTCCTCACACACAAGGCAGAAAGTGTTGTCGATAAAGGTGTGTGTGTGGGTCATACAAAGGTTTTCATTTGTTAATTCGCCCCAGGTATCCTTCACTTTTTTAATTGTTCCTTCTTTCAAAGCTTTGTATTGTAAACATCAAATTCAATAAAACTCTAAAACCCATCTCTCTCTCTCTCTCTCTCTCTCTCTCTCTCTCTCTCTCTCTCTCTCTCTTTCAGTTTCTTCCTCTCCTTGCTCGTATCTCACCTTCTTCCATTCATAAATCTTCATGAAATCCTCCCCTCCACTCCATTCCTTACCCTCCATTACTTCGCCTCTTTCATTTATAGCCCATCCCCTCTTTCTCAAGTGGCTTCACTTTCAAATACTCTTCTTCCATTCTCTCTCTCTCTCTCTCTCTCTCTCTGTATCTATCTATGTATCTGTATCTATCTATCTATCTATCTATCTATCACTCTCTCTCTCTCTCTATCTTTATTCACTTTCTTCCACCCCTCTTACATCTTGCATTGCCCCTCGTCTCTCTCAGTTAACTCCCTTTCCTTGCCTCACACCCCTTCCTGCCTTCCACTTCCCCTCTCCCTCCCTGATCCCTCCCTTGAGAACGTGTGCGTGGTGTGTGCGTGGGAATACGTATACCAGAGAATTCAGTGTGGCGTGCGCGCGTACGTGTGTGTGTGTGTGTGTGTGTGTGTGTGTGTGTGTAGTAGTGAACTGGTTCTATTTGACCACCTCCCTCTGTTGACTCTCCCGTTAACGCATACATATTCACATGTAGCCCACGCCTTCCACCCCCACTCCTCCACCTTCCTCCTTACACTTCTCTCATAATAATTCATATCTTTTACAACAATTCTCTTTTCATTACTGTTAAGCTCTTATTTGTCTACAACCACTTATATTTATTTGTTCTATCTTTCAATCCACCCAATTTAGCTATGAGAACGAAAATATTATGCACTTTTTGGTTAATTCTTCAAAGATTAGGGATATAAACTCATTTTTCATTTTCCATTCTAAAGATAATTCAGTACATTTCCAGATCACCGTATACGAAAAAAACAAAACATAATTTGTCAAAGGAACAGTTATGAACGCAAGCGTTCTTTCTACACGAATTTAAAATAAACCCTGGGAGTGTGTTATCTGCCACTAAGTTAAATGTTTGGCTAGATAACCGTAGACTTTTACCACATTTCTCCTCTCCCGGGTGCTGTTTGGAAGCTAAACATGGGTAGTGGCCTGCGTAGAGCTTTTTCCGATATTTTCAGGTTCCCTCATAGTTTTCCTTCCTCCTCCTCCTCCTCCTCCCTTTTCTTTCTTATCCCCTTCCCGTGTATATTTGCACTTGCTGTATTATCTATTCTAAACTTTTTCTCCTACACATTATATTTTCTCTATTTACTTATTTTTTTAATTTGTTAATTTCTGCTTCCCTTCCACTCCTGTCCCATTTCATTTTGCTCCATCCCTCCCTCTCCATTACTTTGTTTTCATATTTGTTCTTTCTATCTACGCTTTCTCTTTTCTTTCTTACTCTCTTTCCACCTTCCTCCTCCCTCCTCCTCTTCCTTCGCCCCCTCAGATCTGGAGTAAGTGATGCTGAAAAGAAAAATGCAGAGATGGAAGGAGGGAGACAGGGAAAGAGAAAGAAGGATTTAG
This sequence comes from Petrolisthes manimaculis, assembly GCA_034508575.1. Lineage (NCBI taxonomy): Eukaryota > Metazoa > Arthropoda > Malacostraca > Decapoda > Porcellanidae > Petrolisthes > Petrolisthes manimaculis. The sequence goes on from JAWZYT010005554.1 coordinate 39,738, forward strand.
GGAAGGATAACGCGATGGGAGGAGGGAAGGAGACAGAGCGGAAAGGAAAGAAAGTGGAAAAGATACACGTAAGACTTTAGAATCAGAGAAGCGCAAAGGAGAGGGGAGAGGAGTGTGTGGAAAGAAGGATGAGAAAAGGAACAGGAAGGAGGCAAAATGAATGAAATAATAGAAGGGGAAAACTTGCAGAAAAGGAAGTGAAAGGAGAGGAGGGAATAAAAAAAAAATGGAAAAAAGAATGGAGAAGGAAATGACAAGAATCAGTCATATGAAAGGAAGGAGAGAGAAAACACAGATAATTCAGAACACTACATAACATGAAGGAAATTAAAAGAAGGTAGAACAGGAAAGAAAAATGGGAGATTAGAAGGAGGAAGGAGGGAGAAAGACAGAACGAGGCATTGAAAACAGGCAAAGAAAGGAATGTGAAAGACTCTGTTGACTGAAGATAAAAGGAAATAGGAGAGAGAGAGAAAAAAAAATGTTGTGGTGCTTTCAACATGATATTCAAACTCTCCTTAGATGATAAGTATGTCTCCATCTCAGATTCTAGTATCATACAAAAAGGGAATCATTGTATGTTCGGGTTGTACATTATGTCATGCAGTTGGGGCATCAATTGTGGACTTAAGAACAGATCATAAATTTTCGGAGTTTCCTCTTTCGTAAGTTATGACTCCTATAATAACCCTGCAGCAGCTAACATATGACCATACACTACAGTAGGCTGGTATGTCTATGTACTATAAGACCGTACTTTGTCGAAATTGCAGGAAACGGAAATAAAAATATCTACTGTAACAATGATTAACGCGACTACCTACACGGCAGCTGGTTGTACTACGTAATTTTTATTCACCTATTTTCTCACTGTTCGTTGGGTCAGTCAAAGAATTCTGTGTACCTGTTAGTTGTGGCCTAAAGGGAAGTGAAGTGCGTGGTCGGTGGCAAGTACTTTTTCACTAAGGAGTGTTTTAGAGACGTGAGGTGAAAGAGAAAAAGATGAGTAGCGCTATGTTTGTTGTCATATAATATTTGCTATTTAAGTCTTCCGTGTATAGTATTTTATTTATATCACTACATCATCCAGGTTCAATGACCTCTTGAATTGTTTTTGTTACATAAAAACAAATTATAATTAGGCTTAGAACCAGATTCAATATGTTATTTTGACTACAAGATATTATGTCCAGTTATTTCCATGATCGCTTGGTGGTGTTATATTTATAGTAGTAGTTACTGACGAATTACCTCTCAACCAGTACGTTAATATACCTTCTAACACCAACAAACTCTGCTTTTATCACCACTCTGTGTAATGTTATATGATTGTTGCTGACTCCCCATGCTACCCCCCAGCGTAGAGCTAAGAGACAGTTTATGTGTGGCCCGGGGAGGCAATGTGCTATCTCTTGCTTTATGTTGCCTTACACCACGGAAAATATGACTCATGGAAAGCTGCCCGCAACATTAAATAATCCTCCATCGTAAACCCTAACCCCCTCACTCATTCCCCCATGTGCAAATAATCCCATCCTCTCCCTACCCGGCTCACTATCCAAAAACATTTCCCCCATTTTAATCCTGCTTTTATTTTTTCATGGATAAAATATTCCAACTTTTTATGAACTGATTTTACTGATTTTCCATTTTTCCTTCAAAACTGATATATCTCTTTCCTTCTCACTCATCGAATCTTCTCTAGCTCATTTTTCCAATATCCATATATCTCATTTTTTTCTTATCCACTTTTCCTTCTCCTTTCACATTCCATCTCACTTCCTCTTACTTCATTCGCATATCATATCGCTTTCCTCTGTAACGTTAGTTACGTTGTAGTGAAGATGTCTGGTATCTTCACTACGGGGTTAATGACAAATAACGTTGGTTACGTTGTAGTGAAGATGTGGGGTATCTTCACTACGGGGGTAATGACAAATAAGTTTGTTCTTGTCTGGTCTAGCCTGTTTATTGATTCAGCTTACATTTGTATATCAAGTTTTAGAGTGAACCTGAAATATGAGCATGTGACGATATCTGTAGACAACCTGGAATATGAACAATGTTATACATAAACATAAAGGTTGCCTGCCTGCTACACCTCTACTTCCCTGACCCAACTAAACTAGTTAGCATAGCATAATTAAACAGCTTAGCAAGGATCAATAGATCTGCTGCTGTTTAATTAAATGTCTTTTGTCTTCATTTGCATTTCCTTTACGTATCCTCGCATGTTATGTATCATCAAAATTAATCATAATTAAATACCAAATATATAAATGCTTGTGTCGTTCAAGGAACACTATTGTCATTGACGATCGTTAAAATTACATGCAGCAAGACAGTATTTGTTATGTACATAGTAATTATTTCACTATTAACCCCCAGTAGCTTATAACTATCATAAGCTTGAGGGAAAGCCATAATGTGCCACTGGATGTTATTTTTCCACACATTTTCGTTTCATAATATATAATTATAACTGTACCACTGGAGTTTTTTTTTCCATACTATAAAGGCAAGATTTAAGGCTAGCATTGAGGTTAGAGATTGGGGCAAGAGGGACCATAGGAGTTAAAGGCAAGTGTGTATGGTAAGAGGTAGGGTAGGTGTGTAGGGTAAGAGGTAAGGCAAGTGATGGGACCAGAGTGTAGGGTAAGAGGTAAGGCAAGTGATGGGACCAGAGTGTGTGATGTACTGTCCACAAAAGCCCATTATTGGAGAGCATGTAGACCCCCTCCATCCCCACACTATTATAACACTCCCATAACTCTCTCTCTCTCTCTCTCTCTCTCTCTCTCTCTCTCTCTCTGAAGCTATCTATCTATATCTATCAATCTTTCATTATTTTATCTATTCTCTTCCATTCAATCATTCTATCTATCTTGTTTCTATCTATCAATCTCTCATTATTTTATGTATTTATTCTCTTCCATTCAATCATTCCATCTATCTTGTTTCTATCTATTTTGATGCTATGAATCTTTTGAGTACCTGAACAACCACAAATACATTCCTTGTTCACTGTTCCTCATCAAAAGGATTGTAATTATGTTTGTGGTTTTCAATCCTACGGACGATTATCTATTTTTTTTTTTTTTTTGTAGTTGTGTTGTTGTACTAAAAAAGTTTCCATTGTATGTGGAAATAATATCACAAGTCTCGTAAACGGTTACTTCTACACAACTGTATATTTATAAATAAAGTCATTCGTTCATCTGACGCACACAGACATGTTACAAATGCTCAAGTAACCAGTAATGTCAATTAAATTTAGCGATTAATATGTACCTCACTTTTACCTTTCTTTCTTTTCCATTTATATAATCCAATGTCTTTTTCTCCCTCACTACCTCATTTTTTCTCCGTCTACCCCTGTTTGTTTATCTCCAGCTCTCCCTCTCTTCCTTTTATAACCCATTTTCTTTTACTACCACTCCGTCTCCCCCTTACGTTCTTTCAGCCAAAGCACTTTGCTCTCCTAATCTCCCTCCCTCAGCCTCTCTCTAGTCACTAATCTTTGCTGCCCCCTTTGCCCTTCCTTCCCTCATTCTCTTCTTACTTCACTGCCTTTCTCGCTATGATGTCCCTCACTCCTCTGTCATTATTCCTTCTCCATGTTTTTTTTTCTTACCATTCTTTTTCCTTCTCCCTTCACGAAAGTTCTTTTTTTAACCCATTCCCATTACTCTTCTTTCTTATCCAACCTTCCCCTGGTACTTTTCCGTCCTTTTACATGTTCTCTCCATCCGCGTCCTCTCCTACATCTTTTTCCTTCTCTGTTTTCTTCTCTCTTCATTTTCTGCCATTCTCTCTATAGCCTCAAGCCCTGCCTCTCCTTTTCTTCTCCCTTGCATTCTTCTTCTCTTCTCTCCCCATCTCCTTTCCTCTCGTTTCGTCTTTCTCCTCTTCCCCAAACACTGTTCCATCAGCTCCCCTGGGCCATATCCTCCCTAATACCCTGTCCCTCCCCCTCCTCACCACAGTTTCAGAGTCGCCATCACAATAATTCTTCTAAAAATACTCTGACATGGACCTGGATGTTCAAATCACTGGTACGAAGGTGGAGATGTGCCATTAAAGTGGGAAATGGGAGGAGAGGGAGGGGAAGGGACGGTGAATGGGTGATAGATATGAAAGGTGCAGAGTTGAGAGGAGGTCGTGGAATAGAAATCGCTAAGGTTGAGGAAGAGAAGTAGGTCCGAATGGAGAGGAGTAGCAGAGTGGGAACAGAGTATCTACCACAAGAAAGGTTTGGGAGTGAAATATAGCACTCTGGTTGTGTGAGAACTAAGCAAGTGTAAGTCTCGGAAAAAATGTATGAACAGGTCTGAAATAAACACACGCACTTACAGTTATATTATCTGAAGGTCTACTAAAGGATTAGATGTCTTACTATGGAGGTTGAAAACGGGAAATCCTTTAACATTATGGTTAGAGCCGATTTTTATTCACTGCATCTGTGAGGTTGAAGGAGAATGCGTAGTGTAGAGGAAGGTGTAGTGAAGGTAAAGATCAGCAGGGGTAAGTGTAGCTAACCTATCTGAAAGAATAATGAAAAAAAATATCGGAATACCTACAAAGTGAAGTGACTGCCTCGTGGCACGCTCTGAGGCGGGACTCAAGGGAGGGAGGAGGGAGAGGGAGGCAACGATGGCGAGATGATGGGCATGGCAAAGGCAGGGAAAAGGATTGGCACAATATGAACGATTTTTTTTAATAGTGAAGGAAAAACTTGAAGTATAACAGCAGGTTGGAATGGGGAAAGGTTAACTACTTTTACTTCCTTGTTTATCTATGAACCACACCTAGTTATTCAAAGGAAAAAAGACTTCAATCTCCAAAAAGAAAATACCCATCTAATACCCATCTGTCATTAACATTCTTCGTCACCACAAGCCTTTCCCACCAAACACTCCCCTCTTCCCTCGAGATTTATCCACTTTTCACTGACCCAACATTTTCTTTCACAAATATTCCCTCCCCCTTTTCCCTGAAGTTTGCCCAGCGCCGGCCCTAACCCTGACAACCGGACCCAAGGCAAATAATTCATTACTCTCTACAAACATGGCTGCAATGTTGATGCTCCGGTGACAGGAGTTACCCTGACAGAGTGGCTTGTTTGGAGTGACGGACTCAACAAGAGAAAAATGCACGGCCAGAAAATGTAAGATAAAGATGAGAACATACAGTATTTCGGCAAAGATAAATATAGAAGAGAATACTGTGGAGTATGATACAGACACGAGAAAGCATAAAGAGACAAAATAAACCATGAAGTTATATTATTTTTAAACGACATAATCAAGAGAATATTGAAAATTCGGTACGTATGGGGATGTTGTCAGGAATTTTATTAGTGATGTAAATATGCTCTACCAGTACAAACACTCATTCGCACACACAAACATAATTGCATACATGCAAACAAGCACACACACGCACGCACACAAATTAAATACATACAACAAATATACATACAAATCCGCACACGTACGCACATACAATTGTAATCATACACATACATACACACATACATAAGCAATCACCCAACCACACCCATGATGCAGGCACTCACACGTTGCCAATACTGCCTTGTGTCCTAAGCCCTCCTGCCAGCCTTTGGTGTGGCTGGCTGGCTGGGTGGTGGTGGTGGTGGTGGTGGAGTGCTGCTTAACTTGCTAATGGCATGGTTGTGTCCTCAGTCCTCTGGTTCCTCCCTTTCTTATTCCCTCTTTACCCTCACCTTCCCTCTCCTTCCTCTAGAGACCCGTCACTCTGACTTGCTAGGTGATTTTTCCCTATACTTTCAATGTGGTATGTCTCTTATCTTGCTCTTATATATTTTTTCTCCTTCCTCCTCCCCCCCCCCCCCTCCAACTAAAAGCATTTTCTTTTAAAGCCCAAAGGGATAGCTGAGAATTACAGTTACATAAACAAACACAAGCTAATCAGCGGCAAAGGTATATGAGGGACGCGGGAGAAGAGATTTAAAAGTCGGACATAAGAAAAATGATCTAAGGGGGGAGACTACAAAAGGGTGCAGTGGGAGCCTGATGAAAAGAGACCAAAGGGGTACATCGACAGTATAAAAATGAAGCCAAGGGGGAACAGAGTAACAATGACGCCGGGGAAGTCTTATTATCCTACAGTGTATCTGATTCCATTCACTATTATCAAGAATGCAGCGATGGTTGGCCCTTCTCCTTCTCTACTTAGTTATCCTTACTGTATGTTTACTTGATAACTAACATTAACACTTAGATGAATGGAACAAAACTCCCTTGAACAGAATGATACAACATGTGGCCCTAAAATTTACAAACTCCCTCGAACAGAATGATACAACCGAGTACACTTTGGGAACTTGTAGGATGCATGGGGTGGGTTGGGTGATGATACTGACCCCCTGATTTACAGCGTCCGACGGATGGTGGGCAAACAAGGTGATGACGATGATGGTGTTTACAGACAATTACGGTGATAAACAGAGTGGAAGGAATGACGCCGGGTGATGAGTGAGGAGGCCAAATAAAAGATGTGGTGGAGGGAGTGGAGACCGTGATTCAAGGGAGAGAGGGAAGCTGGGGTTGGGGTGGAAGATTTATGATGGTGATAGTGGTGTGATGAACGAGGAGAAAAAGAGATTGCCGGTATATTGTATTTTCAGACTTAGTTACATCAAACACTAACTAGTAACTGAGGAGACTTCGATTACCAGTTTTTCAAAGTGTTGGAAATTTATTGACAGTAAAATAGAGAAAAATACTGATAAACGTACTCCTAAATCGACTGTAATAACACAGCAGAAATTATGGAGAATATTACTATCATGAATATCGACAATCATGACAAATGCAGCCCTTTTCCCCCTAGTTAACAAGAAAAAGATCACCTACAAGGTGTGTTGTCTGCTAAGGAAAGTCCCCTCCCTATTCTAGAGAAAAGAAGGGAAAGGGGACATTTAGGGTGTAAATGGATTCAAACAACATAGAGGAATTGAGACACATTTTATGTATCTTTGTCAGTCATTGGACATGTACCCGGTAGTGATCAAAGATGCTGACAAATACACAGTATATAAAGCACAAAGTAAACATTGTAACAAATACTTGTTATGTACGACAGTAATCCTAAATGAGAAAACAAAATTGTTATTCATTGCTGTAGTTATTAACTTAACCCATTATATCTGCCTGACATACACAATCTGGCCAACTTTCACTATATATACATTTACATTGAAATGTATCTTCGCAACCGGCAAATTCAAGTGTCTAAAGCCGCATGCATTCTGCTACTCCACGTTTGGCAACCAGTGGTATACACAATCTCCTGTCTATTAATATATTAATAATAATATATATATATATATATATATATATATATATATATATATATATATATATATATATATATATATATATATATATATATATATATATATATATATATATATATATATATATATATATATATATATATATGTAGTTAGATAGATAGATAGATAGATAGATAGATAGATAGATAGATAGATAGATAGATAGATAGATAGATATGTTGTCTATCTATTCATCCTACATTGTATGCAGCTCGGCCTCGCTACACATCCGCCCACCAATTTATCCATATGCCATTCCATTTAAGTTTTCAAAGCGTTTTCTACATTCGGTTAAAAGAGACTATATCTGACAAATCTATAACACAACATACAACTGTCTATCTCACCATCAACTATTGTTATCAATCAATAACCACACGTACAGACTGTGTGAGAGACGGGCTGTGAAAAGTGGTAGCCATGGCAACAAAATGGGAGAAGTGGCGTAATGGCAGGGTATTGTGTCACTGAGGGGGCGTTGGGGCAGAGAGGGTAAGGGATGGAGGCTGCTGAAGGGAAAAAGACAGGGAGGGATAAGGGGATGACCAGGGGAAGAAGATGCGAGTGGAAACGTGAGAAGCAAAGGAAAACGAAAGAGGGCAATGGATGAAGTCCATAAAATAGAGTAAACGGCAAAAGAAGGAAGGAGAAGTAGTGGTAGGCATGATAAATATATGGAGATGGTAATGACTGAGAATAGGAAGGAACGGGGTAATGAAGGAAAACATGAGGAGAGAAAATTAAAACGTTGGAGAGGTTGTGGGAAAAAAAGAGTAAAGAAGAAATAGCATGTTTTAAAAGAGGAAAATATAAAGAAATTTTAAAGTATGCAAATGGATAATAATTACTGGTTGGATTTTACTTCGTATATTTTTAAGAGTAAATCAAGTATAATATGATTTTATAATACTTGCACAAATTTATACCATGTGTGTATCATAGAGTAGCTTCCCTCGACAAATGTGTTATTCCATCAGTTCATTATTATACAACACTATACTGCCTTTGAATAAAATATACTCACATACTGAAGTAATCAACCAGGGTAATGACCCAGCACACAATATAATAATGTCAACCAATATCTATATAATGAACATAGGAAAGATTTCCTTTCAACCAATATAATATGTGATTGAACGAATGTGGCATCTATTCTGGTGGCACAATATATTATCTGGTGATCTCACGTCAAAGCTGATAAGGCTACAAGTTGTCCTCATTCCTGTGTCTGTTAAATATTAACAATCCTTAACTTTGTAGCATGGAATATAATACTTGTTATTTGTACTACTGGATATGTGGATATTTATACATAATTATATATGCTTTAAACAGCCTTATTTATTCCATATCTCTTCCCTAACAGCGACCCAGATTTCAACAATGTCAAGCACACACAAACACCATTAGCCTTTGTCAGTCAATCACAATACAGTATAATTATTGGGAACAGAAGTTGTTGTTGTCGTTGTCGTAGTTATTGTTATTGTTGTCGTTGTTGTTGTCATGTGTGTGTGTGTGTGTGTGTGTGTGTGTGTGTGTGTGTGTGTGTGTGTGTGTGTGTGTGTGTGTGTGTGTGTGTGTGTGTGAGCTACTGCTTTGGCGTATACGACTATGTGACTTTCATATACATTTTTATTCACTAACTTTTATTTATATATTCAGTTATTGCTCTCCCAGTGCTTAAAGAGACCATAACGCAGAAGAGGAAAAGAGGAGGGAAATAAAGAGAGGTATAGGGAATCAGTGGAGAGGGAAGGAAAGGGAACAACGAAAGGAGTGGATAGACAACAACGGAAAGAAAGGTGTGGCAATAGTGAAAGGAGGTGGTAGGCAACGAAGATAATGAAATGAAAGAACGAAAAAGATAATAAGGGCCAACGGTGATGTAAGGGAATCAGGTTACATCGAGAGAAAAGAAGGTCCAAAGAGAGAAAGAGAGAGGAGAGAACGAGGACGAGAAGGAGGAGGAGGAGGTGGAAGAGGAGGAAGAGGAAGAGGAGGAGAAGGAGGAGGAGGAGGAGGAGGAGGAGGATGAGGAGGAGGAAGAAGAGGAAGAGGAGAAGGAGGAGGAAGTGGAGGAGGAGGAGGAAAAGGAGGAGGAGGAGGAGTAGGAGGAAGGTGAAGTGGGGAAGGTGTGAGCGTGGAACAGTGTGTAACTCTGCTTTATGGAGTCAGTTCACGTCAGGGATATCATAACCCGGAGAGAGAGGTGGGAGGAGGCGGCCATTACGGAGCTATTGCAAAAATCATTTAACAGCGGCGGGGCCAAACACTTCTGTCACCGGGTCTGTTATAGGCAGCCGTGACCTTCAGAGAGAGAGAGAGAGAGAGAGAGAGAGAGAGAGAGAGAGAGAGAGAGAGAGAGAGAGAGAGAGAGAGAGAGAGAGAGAGAGAGAGAGAGAGAGAGAGAGAGAGAGAGAGAGAGAGAGAGAGAAAGAAATAGATAGAGATAGATAGAGATAATATTTTAACCATTTTAGATACAGCGGATTTCTTGGAACATATCGGTGTTAGCTATCACTTTCCGTTCTACACACACACAACGGACTAGAGTTAATCACATTCATACATATTGAGGCTCGGTAACCATCAGCCTCACGCCCCACTCACTCTGTCCTATGCAAATTTATCTCAGTTACAATTACCGACCCGCACCGGCTTTTTAGGTGATCCAGACCGTCAGCCCCCAGGAACAGCTTACTCGGTGAGAAGAAAATTAAGTGGAAGTGGAGAGTGAGAGACATTGTGTGTGTGTGTGTGTGTGTGTGTGTGTGTGTGTGTGTGTGTGTGTGTGTGTGTGTGTGTGTGTGTGTGTGTTTCCCTCCCCAGGTGTTACTCCCCCAGCAGTATAGGCCTAGAGGCTCGGCTCCTGGGGACACAACTCTGGCCCAAGACTGAAATGGACACAAGTTAGTCCCCGGAGAAGGTGAAGAAGGAGGAGCAGTACGAGGAAGAGGAGGAAGAGGGACTGGAAGGAGGTGGAAGGAGGAAGGGAACGATTACTGGGAGGAATAGGACGAGGAGGAGAAAGAGGAGGGTGGGGAAGAAAGGGAAGACGGGTGGAGGAAGGCGAGGGGGAGTGAGGCAAAGAGGGAGACAAGGATGAAGCAAGGAGAATAAAAATGGAGGAGAAGAATGAGGATGAGGATGTAAAAACAGGTGCGAGGAAAAATTGGAATTGGAAGGAGGGAGATGGCAAATAATGAGTAGGAGCAGAATAGTGATGATGATAAGATGAGTGAAGAAAGGGATAAGAAAGGAGGAAAGGAAGTTAGAACGAATGAACGACGAATAGGAGGAGGAAGAGGAGGAGGTGGAGGAGGAGAAAGAGAACCCCCGAGGAAGATGTGAGTTGGAGAGAAACTTGTTAATTATTCTGGCTTGTATACCTTCCTTCTGGTCCTCCACAACTCACTTCTTAACAACCCACAACCCACAACCCACCACCCACTCCTTCACAACACACGGCCCACTCCTCCACAACCCACCACCCACTCCTCCACAATTATTAATAATAATAATAATAATAATAATAATAATAATAATAATAATAATAATAATAATAATAATAATAACAATAATAATAATAATAACGATAATAATCACTGGACTAACAAACATGTAGGGAGGGAAGTAGGCAATAAACAAAGACACAAATGCCAAGTACACGAGTAAACAAACAAGTAAGCAAGCAGGAAGATAGACAGCCAAACAAATGAGTACACAGTCAGGTAAGTAGGTTAGTAGCGCTGGTGTTGGGGCTAAGAAAACTCGCCAAGATTTTACCTCAGCAAGCACACAGCCTCTTATTAGGCAACACAAACATCATTTACATTCTGCCAGGCGCCCCACTGTTCACTGCTGCTCCTGCCTCCAAAAAATGACAATATTCATACATAAATTAGCACAGGGCACACACGATGCTGAGGCTAAATTACTTTTCTTATAGACGGTGTGAGTTTGCCTTTGTGTGAGGAAGTGTGCATGTGTTTGTGTTTGTGTTTGTGTATGTGAGTTGGCTATAAAAGCTAATAGGAAAGAATAACCGATGAATGGGGATACATCAAAAACTGACGAATAAAAGCTGAAAAAATAAAGTATTAACAGAGAGAGAGAGAGACAGAAAAAAGACGAGTAACTAAAAAGAATACACACACACGAAAAATGGTAAATATAAACTTGAAAAAAGTGATACAAAATTATAAATAAATTATTTGGGATAGATATAAGAAAAAAATATGTATCGAGAAAAATAGGAAACGTGCTCCCATAAATATCAAGAGGATATACGAGGTAGAATAAATGGTAGGAAAACATTGTCAACATTAAAAGAGTAAACAGAAATAGGAGAGAATTCAACATAAAAGATAGAAAGATAGAAATAATGTAGCCTAACTAGATAATATATGGATAGATAGACAGCTGAGGTATATACAGATAGACAGACAGAGAGTGATAGACCCATACACATAGCCAGAAAAGAAAGCCTCGTAGAAGTATTAGAGTAAGTGAGTTATGAAGGAGGTTGGGGAAATAACACACTCTTAACGACCACCTCTAGTAAAAAAAAATCAAGATATATGGTTGTGGACGCATTAGAGGCAGGAGGGAGGGAAGCGACAGGTATGGGAGATATGGGAGGAACGGTGAGTGAGTGAGTAGTGAGTAAGATGAAGGAATAAACAAGTAGGTAAGTAGTGAAGGAAACAGATGCATGAGTGAGTAGTGAGGAATATGACAGGATGAGACAGATGAGTGAATGGAGACAATATGGGTGAGCAGTGAGGGAGAGGAGAGGGGGAAGCCATTATGGTAAAAAGTGAGAGGAAAAAACAGGTAGGTGATATGGAAATAAGGAGGGTTAGGGATTAATGGAGGTGGGTGATGGATGGAGAAAGGGTAAAGACAGGTGGATAAATGGATGAATTTGCAGTAAAAAAAAATGATGAAAGGACAGAAAACAGGTGTGGTAAGATAACGTTGGATGTATGAAGGGTGAGGACAAGGTGAGTGCAGGGGGAAGGAGAGTCTAATGTGTCGTGAGTGAGAGAAGAATGAGGGGAGAGGATGAGAAAGAAGAATGAGGGTCTGAAGGGTGAGAGGGCCTGAGGGAGAGGGGTGATAGTAGGGAGGGTGTCGGGGGATCACTTACCTTCCTCTCTCTACGTTCAGTGTCATGCTTCCTAATGCCCTCACTATTCCCTCTTCTCTGCCAACCTAACTATGTCCTTACCGAGCTTTCTTTAAGGGGAGGGTATATAGTTTTGGTATTTGGGGAGATAATGATTCCTTCAAACTGTTCCCAGTAACAGGCCGCCATTATTTTTGTTAATCTGGTCCTGTTTCCTGGCATACTTTGGAGGAATCGAGGCACACCAATATACTAAAAATATAGCCTACTCTCCCTTTAAAAACAGTCCAACATAACATTTCCTAAATAATGTGTGTGTTTTTTTTTTACTCACTCTCAGGAAGTCATCCATTATCTATTTTCCCCAGCTGTCGAATGCTGTTCTGCCAAAAGTCGTCAATTCCTACACTCCTTAAGCCACTTCTTGTACACATCTTAGATCCCTTCCCCTCTTCCCTCTCACACTCCAGCAAACATCCCATTCCACTTTTCCCTAACAGTGTAACCTTCTCCCTGGGGCAGTTTTCCTCTCCCTCTCCCCAAAGCAGGACAATCAAGCACCCCACCCCAGGCCACCTCATCACGCTAATGCTCCACTTTTGGGATCTGGCGACACCCCTAGGCCACATGCTCTCCCTCCCCTAATTTCTCTTCCCTCGGTTCTCTGCCTTTCTCTTCTTTTACTCTCTCCTTGATTTTCTTCTTTTCTTTTTCCATCTCGCGTTTTCTTTTCGTATTTCTATTGCTTCTGCCTTACTTTTTCTTCTTTTTTCTTCAATATCATGTCTTCTTTCACCTTCATTCTTTTGCTTATATCCCTTACACCTCTAATTTTCATTTCATATTCTGTTTTCTAAATATATTTTTCTTTTTCCTAATCTTTCACCTTCCTTCCTGTCTTTTCCTTCCCACAAAATTTTCTCTTTCTCTCCAACTCCTCTTCCTTCGAACCCTCCTGATTCATCCGCCCTACAATCTCTCTTCCCTCTATACAACATTTCCCTGCTACAGACACACAATACTCAATACTACAAAATCATTCATCAGGCCCTCACATTCCCTTCTACAAACTTACAGCACCTCGTCATTACCTACACAACAGATCACACATTCTACACACTCCTTAATTAAATCATATCGCTCTTTGACACTTAATTCTTATCCTTTCATATTGCATTTCTTCTGTCTGTTCGCTCTTTCATATCTTTCATTCAGAATCAAACACCTTAAAACATTACACCTTCAGTTTCAAAAATAACGTTCTTGCTGCTGTTCCTTTATAATATGGATTCATCTCACTTTCTCCATACCACCCATTCCCATACCCAACTCTAAGCCTCACTAGACTCCTTACGATTCCTACCACTTCTTATCTTCACACTTCGTACCTTCCACACCAATATCATCACTCTTTCCTACACACTTCACATGTCTCCTTACCATCCCTACCAATCTTCTCTCCACACCTCGCATCCCTATTTCTTAAATTATCCTACACATCTCAGTCTCTGGTCCAGTCTTATCTGCCCGTCATTGAGGGTGCCAGGGGAGTGCCGAGGCAGTGCCAGATGCCACTTATCATACGGATGGCTACATTTACCAGTGCATCAGCTCCCTGGCTCAGTACAATATGCATGAAGTGTACCTTATCTAGTAGTAGTGCGTAGTAGTTACTACACACGACTACACATGTACAGTACATGCTAAAATGTGTACCGGTACACTTCCGTACAAACTTTCTTGCGGAGTCATATACTAACGCACAATTTTAAAGATTGAATTATGTTTTCCTTTTCAGACAATCCTCAGTCTGAAACTCTGCCTTCCCTGAAAATAATCCAGTCACATGTTTTACCAAATATACCCCAACTAATGGGCTCTGCCTAATATTTCTTGCATTAATGGGACAATATTTTATTTATGCACAGATAATATTATATATAATTTTACATGCAATTTAATAACTTGCAGATCCTTATCCGGTATATAGCAACACATACATTACACATAATATACAGTAAGTATATTAATTATGTACATATGTAAATGCATCGTACGTCTCAGCAACCTGCCTCCCCCAAGAGAAAATATCGCAAAAGCAAACACAATACGAAGCAACAATACAGAATCGAGTAAAAAAATTATGGTGAAAAATATATGCTAATGAGCAAAAGTTTGGGAAATTATTATGAAAATCTGAATGCATGTAAAACAAGAATAATAAGTAAAAATAACTAAAAAAAAGTGGCAGAAAGAAGAACAGAAATTATAACAAAAAATATGAAGGGGGACTGGGAACGAGGAAAACAAAAATCTTACTTCTTGTTTGGCATATTTGTTGACAACTTTGGTGCTTCATAATGTTACTATTGGATGTTGTCGACCAACTAGAGATTCTTGCTTTCTATAAATTGTGGTAAGAAACAGACAAATGTAATATAGTCATTTCTGGTGTACGATACTTGTGACACAAATATAATTAATTACAAAATTCTAACAGAATGATATATATATTATTGTTTTCCAGTCAGAAGGTGAGGACAAAGAGCAAGAATTCCACTAAATGTCTGCATCGGTGAAATAACAAAAGAAAATAAAAGATGGCCAAAATCTCGTCATTCAATTCGTTCTAGATTCCTCAACACACTGCGTTTAAAGGAGGAGACGTCATAGTAAGGGGAGTAGATGAACGAGAGTCGAGTGATTCAGAATTCACCAGTTGTGTTTATGAAAGACTGAAAGTGCCGGTACAACTTTTGTAATTCCAGCTGTATTAAAAACATAATACGGTTAATCATCTTCATCCCTGAAACCTACAGTTACATTATAGGATGGTGAAGATATGAATGCGAGAATAATTTATGAACAGCAGAAACTGTGGTTTAAAATAAAGCCTAGCGCAAGGGTACTCACTCTTGGTGGAGGTGGAGGTATTACAGATGAGCCTCTGGGGTACTGTACATACCTGTGGGGGAAGACATTGTGAGTTACTGCCGCTAAATTATAGTGAATATGTATAACAATGCACTCAAGATAAATACTCTTATAAAACTGATGAAAAAAACTGAAAATATATCCTAGTTTTGCAGATCTCAAAGGACTATGAATTTGTATAAGATTTCTAACAATGATGACGGGAAGCCTTGAAAAAGACGAAACAAATAGTGAAGACGTAACTAGCATGAGAAATAAGTCATTTGACTGAATAAATGGTAAAATACTCAACAAGTTGACTGCCTGACTAACCGAGCGACTAAGTAAACGTACGCACAAATACAGAGTGAGTAAGTACTTGACTTAATGACTGAGTGACTAGTTGGCTGTGGGTGGAGGGTGAGGAAGGAAGGCAGTGCAGAGGCAGCTTCAACTCCCCCAGGGTTTGAACACAGTCTGCTTCACCTTACTCCCTAACCCTTTCCTACTATTCCCAACCTATTTATTCTCCTACCCTCGCCAACCCTTTCTGACATTTCACAGCCTCTTCGCCAACTCAAGTCTTATCCCCCTCAGTCATTCAAATATCCTTTTCTACGCGAACAACTCGAAATACCTGTAGTTCTTAGTAACTTTCTCCATAACTTTCCAAAATTCTATGTCCATCCTAATTATTTCTAACCCTCTCTCCCCTCTTCAACTTCCATTTCCATCTTCATTATAATTGAGCTCCTTGTTCCCATCCCCGTCCCTTGGTTGCCTTCTCCGTCTATACCATCCTCGGTCCTTCCTCACTCGTCCCGAACCCTCTCACACACGCTCTTCTGGGACCTCACTAGCCGTTTTCATCCCTCCCAGCCCTTCCACCATTCTCAAGCCTCCTCCAAAGGCTTCTCTCCTCTCCCAATTTCTCTGTCTGCTTGTCTGTCCGTCTTCCTATCTCTCTCACTTTCGAATCTCTCCTCACTTCACCTTCCTCAACTTTCCCACTGCCTTTCTCTTCCTCTCTCTATTCATTGCAGCTCTTCATTAATTCCTTTGCCTTCAATACACGTTCTCCTTTCAACCGATCTCTTCATTCGCTCTTCACCGTTCATTCTTTTTCTCCTTTAGTATATACTTTCCCATTAGTTTATACCTTTCACTATTTTCGTTCCTTTCCAAATTTTTGTCCGCCCCTCAATATGTATATATTTTTTTCTACTCATTCATCTCACTCACTTCATTCCTCTGCTCTCCCCCTCCTAGCTGCACAAACTTCTCTTCTACAGTCCCGTGTTTATATACTTTTTCCAGAGGTCTCTCATACTCTATTTACTCCCTACGTTCGTGTTTGCTTCCTCTTTAACTAATGCATATATCATTTTTTCGGCTACTGACTTAGTTACTCTTTTGATTCTGTGCATTTAAGAAATTCTATTCACATCGCAATTTGTTACCTTTGAAGAAACGGATAAAAATTTCTTACATTCTTTTTATAAGACTCGTACCAAATTAAATATGGATATCTGAACACATCAGAGATAAAGAGTAACATATCCACACTTTACCTTGCATAATTCCTTTTAAACTCTGTGCAGCCAAACACATGTTCATCGACATGTCGCCAGGACGGATTAATGAAAGTCAGAAGAATAATATAACGTAACAAAAAACTACAACGCCACATCCTGAATAGTAGATGTTGGGGATGATGAGGTTTGCTACTGTGTTAGAGGCTTCAGTTCAAGGATAATTATGGTTGAAAACGGAAATATAACTTACAGGGGTTGTAAAAGGGGAGATGTAATGAATGAAACGCGAGTGACATGAAAAAATAAATGAGTTTGGATAATGCTTAGATATACACATTAGTCGTTTAAGAGAATGACTGGGGATTAGGTATTTTATTAGGGCCTAAAGTCTTATACCAAATAATTTCCTACAACAAATATATAAATACGGAACAATACAATATATGCACATCAGAACACGAGCTACAGTAGTGTCCTATGGTGTTGAATATGGACTATATATGGTGAGGAAATCTTCAAGTTCATAATTCAAATTTCGGGGATTTGGAAAATTTCTGATTGATATGACAGACAACGAACGCTGCCAAATCATCTTAAGTAAATGGAAGTTTGCTTATATCAATTCATTACAGAAGAAAAAGTATCTGTCAACTTATGTGCATCATGAATCAAGAAAACAAACTCATATTGTGTCTGACCATACTGAACAATCATCCATCCCAGAATATAATGAAAGTCGAGGAGGAAGGAAGCAGGGAGAAGTTAAGGGGGACATGAAGCAGCAGGCAGCGTCAGGACATATGTGATCTCCCACCGCGTCCTGCTGTTTTACGGCTGCCGACAGCGTTTGTATGCGAATTTGCATATCAAAGTGACAGGCAGCTTGGTGGAGGCGAGACCGGCCGCCAGCACACTCCTCCTCCATCTTGTCTTCCCTCTCTTTTTTCATATGTCTTCCTTCCACCTCCGGCTCCAGTTCGCTCTCGCAATAATATTCTCCATTGTGTTTCCTTCCTCTTTTCTTTCTTTATATGTCTTCCTTCCTCCTCCTCCTCCTCCCTCTTCTCCTCCTCCTCCTCCTGCACATGCATCTTTCTCTTCCCGTGAGTCTATTCTTATTGTTTATCATAGTGTCTCTCTCCGTCTATTTTCCGTAATTAATCTTGTTTTCCCTTGGTTTCTCTTTCTTCTTTTCTCAGAGCGGCAACACAATCCAACTGGATATTGTCTTCGTTCTTCTCTTATTTACTGTATGTCTTCCCTGCTTCTCTTGCCAGATCCTCTCGACAATTCCCCATCTTGTCTTTGTTCTTCTGTCTTCTTTTCATTGTATTCTTATCCTCGTCTTCCTTCTCCCTTCCTTCATTGTCTTTTATCTTTACCTTTGTCTTTCATCATCATCTTCTTCTAGTCTCCCTCCTTTCTCCTGCTTCCATAATTTTTTCCCTCTCCCTCAGATGGGCTTCACACTCCACCTTCATCTTGTCATGTTCCCCTCTCATACGTCTTTCCTTTTTATTCTCTCTCTATTTCCAATCTGATTCATATAACAACCTTTAACTTATGTCTCTGTTTTATTTCTCCTTATGCTTTCAATTTACTTCTGTTAAGTTCTATTCTAATTTCTCCCGTTTCATTTTCCTACTTCTCTCCATTTTTTTTCTATTTTCATTTTGTCTTCACTGCTTCTTTTTCGAATTAATCCTTGTTTATTATACTATCTTCCTCCCATTTACACTTTCCATCACTCAACTTTGCTCTTTTGTATTTTATTCCATATCTTTCTTGTACAAAACTTATTCATTTTTTCTGTACAACATCTTATTTCCTTTCCATCTCTCATGTCCTACCTAATTTCCCTCAACCTTTAGTTTTCTTCTCCCTTATGTATGTTTTCCACCTTCCTACCATCTCTCTTCCCATCCTTTTCTACCTTGGCTACACCTCCACCTATTCTCCTTCCCTTCCACTTCCTCCTTTTAACACTTACTACTTTCTTCTCTCCCCTTTCCTCTCCGCCTTTGTTTCCACTTTCCTTTCCTTCTCCTTCTACTGTACTTTCTCCAAGCTTGGTAATCGGATCTCCCTACCAAAGTACTACATATCAAAGGCACCAGCGCTATGCAAAACCCTGCTGTCCTCTGACGGATGTATAATAAAACTTAAGCAACATTGCCTTCTTCGTGTACTTTACTGGGTGATATAAAGATTATTCTAATTATACCAGGTTATACTGATGTGGTTTCAGTTTGAACCGCCTTCATTCAAACATTGTACTTATAGTGTGTTTATATAAATGTAAAAATATATTCCTTAATTAAATACTTTCTCTGGGCCAATGTGTAGAACTCATTTCACATGGTCATCATATAACATTTACTCCTCAGGGTAGTTGCTTGTGATACTCTGACACAAATATTGCCAATGAGTTATACTTATGTCAACTTATTCCAACAATATTTCTTTGATTCACGAAATGAACATGGCATAGGGTTGAAATTTGCTGAAATCTGTACCTAAACTCTCAACTGTTTCTGAATCAAAACAAGTGGGGGATTTATGGAATCAATTACAAGGAAATGAAGCAACTGGTGCAAGACTAGATATGCAGCACCACGCTCTGGGGAGGAAAGCAATACTTGAGACGTAGAGTGTTGCCATGATGTCTTACAACTTGGGGATGTGTAATGGAAGTGTGGCCTTATACACACACTCGTACATACAACTTGGGGATGTGTAATGGAAGTGTTGCCTTATACACACACTCGTACATATTGAACATACACGTACACACTGACGCACACATATATCGGTACCGTACAGTTAGAGTCAATAATCGTCTCGCTGTTTAGGCCGGAGAATAAATGTAACGCGTCCAATTACACACGGCGGAATATACCACAAGTTTAGCTTATGTTTTCGATACATTTCATAAGTTTTTTTTTTTAGTTAACCTTGCATTTGCAGATAGTGTGTTTCTCGTACCTGTAAACGTTAAGGTCTAGGACTCTTATTAGACTCTAGATAATACACTCTTGTTTAATAAGTCATAAACAAACATTCAATAATACTCTGTTGTTCGCAATGTATGTAACAGTTGCCAATAGCAGTTCCGCCAAATCTTCCAGCTTTTCCAGATCTCTTCTCATTATAAATAGTTTAAATCTCTCTCTCTCTCTCTCTCTCTCTCTCTCTCTCTCTCTCTCTCTCTCTCTCTCTCTCTCTCTCTCTCTCTCTCTCTCTCTCTCTCACTCACTCACTCTCTAGTGCAACCCAACCCAAAAGAACTCTTTAAGGAACAGCAAAACTTTAGGCATAAAACATTTCCCTTGATTCATGAATACATGCATCTGCAAAATCGCTGCTGGAAACATAAGTAGGAAGAAAATGAAAGAAAATTTAAATCAAGGTCTTTTCACAGTTGCACATAATGAGCCAACGAGTGGGATGGGGGCTGAGGGGATGAGGGGATGGGGGATGAGGGGATGAGGGGATGGGGGATGGGGGATGGGGGGATGACAGAGTGGGGTTACTGAGGTGAGAATGAACTGTATTTTTAGATAATTAAAGCTACAAATCCTGTAAACAATGCCCAAAACAGATCAATTATACATAATAAATCAGCTTACTGGTACAGTCTTAAATGGATCCTATACTTCTAATACTGCCGACAGTTTTTAATATACAGTACTGTATATAACCTTAAATCAATACATTTTTTTGCGACAGTAATGCCTGTGAATACAAAGAGCAGACATATAACTAATTTGTAGTAGTACCAAGACTAATCATGTATATCAATACGAGTATGTAACACGTGACAGAGATAGAGAGTGAGTGGAAAAAATGATTCCGAGCATGAGAGTGGATAGTGACTGATATATCGAGTATATTCTACCAAATAACATACGATACATCACTCACACACATAATATGTAAAAATATTGTTGGCCAAGTTTGGAAACGTGTGATATTCAGCGTTAACTGGGGCGCGAGTGTGGAGGGGAGGCGGGGTGATGAATACAGTGACGAATACTGATTTATTACGTGTTGACAGGTGGAAGTGCACACCGTCGCACAAAAATTCACAGCTGTAATAGAGATGATACATTCGATCAACCGAATCATAACTAAATTGACGATAAATGTGTCATATTATCCAGGTGAAATGGTGTTTTTTACTGCAGGCTCAATCCAGAAGTGCCCTTATATGTACAGTCACAATTCATAGTTTCTAACGCACACAAGTCAGGCGACGTGGAAATAACAAATTATTCTTTTCATACCAAGGCTAATGGTAAAATATCCACAGCCGATATTGATAAGTTGTATCTGATTGGTTGATGTTCAATTTATACAACTGGATAGTAAGCTTCTACCAATCACTGTTAGTCCTTTTACCGAAGATTCAGTTAAATTTGTTGCGAATTTTGTTTTATCTAGTAATTAACAACACATCAGCAGAAACTATTGTCATAGGTACAATTAATACTGACAATAATAACGTAGCAGTAAAAAAAATAAAATGTTCCAAGAGGATGTTTCTTAAAATTAATTTCGTAATATTTTGAGATGAATGCCCAATTGCTGTTACATATTCGTCCCCCCCCCCACCAACAAATACATACACACATATATACAAAGGCAGGTAAGTAGGACGCCTGCCACCAGAGGGCCAGGCAGCCAACCAACCAGCCAGGAGGGGCGAACCTGCCAGTTGATTTGCATTCAGGGACGGGCGCTGGAAACTATTGTACTTCATAACACCTATAACAAAGTTGTCTCCACCACCACTACCACTACTACCACTACTACCTCCCCCATCATGGTACGTCCCTCCATCACTACTAGTACTACTACCACTGCCTCCACTACCATTGTACCTTCACTACTACCACTGCCTCCCCCATCATGGTACGTCCCTCCATCACTACTAGTACTACTACCACTGCCTCCACCACCATTGTACCTTCACTACTACCACTACCTCCCCCATCATGGTACGTCCCTCCATCACTACTAGTACTACTACCACTGCCTCCACTACCATTGAACCTCCATCATTAATACCACTGCCCCCACCACTATTGTACCTCCACTACTACCACTACCTCCACCACTATCGTACCTCCATCACTACTATCACTGCCACCATCTATTCAGCATTATACCCAAACCGCTACCACATATAAATGCTATATTACAGTGCTGTATACTCCCCTACTCCTACCCACCATAAACTTCTAAATTCTAGTTATATAAACCCCGCTTAAACTCAACCTCTCAATAGGCTGTTTATAATGTAACATACATAACATACACCAAACCTTAAACCTTCAAAGATCAGTATATAAACTCAATTCCAACCTACCTTTCTATTACAACCTCCTCCCCCTCCCGCCACGGTCCCCAAACCCCTTGTTATTCTTTTTACAAGTCCTCGGGAAAGTTGAGACGAACAGAAGTTAATGAAGCTGGGTTTTCAATTTTCCTCTCTAGTGACTCCTCAACACCACCACAAAATATACCAACTTGTTTGCATTAGCCAAGTACGATAAGTTTGCTTTTTCGTTTGCAGTCTACTTTCAAACTACTAAATGGAACATATACCCTACTGCAGTAATTACAGGTAAAAGTCGTAAATTTGTTAATGCATAGTGTAGTGAGCAACGTATTATAATGGTCACTTGGGATTCACACATCAAACCTCCGTCCACAAACCAAGGTACGACGTTATCTCTCTCTCTCTCTCTCTCTCTCTCTCTCTCTCTCTCTTTCTCTCTCTCTCTTCAACACAATCTAAAGGGTACACAGACTACACCAGACCAATCAGCATATGTAACTATCAACCACAGGGGTCAAAGACAAGACACCACACCTGTCCTTCCTGCAGCCCCAGACACACTGAAGAGACATCTGCTAATGGGACACCAGCTGCGAGAACACCAACACAGGATTGAAATTAGACGGTGATGGGGAGACCAAGGATGTATGTACACTTGTGGAGGACACGTTGTTTTTAATATGTTATGAATATAATTAATTACTGATAAAACAATATACGGTAACTCTTAGAAATAATCAAACAACTAGGCCATAAAGCTGTCAAATAAACAACAACACTAAAATACACTACCGAGTGTTAAAGGATAAAATTAATAGGTTCCTAAAACTTTGCCTGCCACATAATCACCACCAACACCACCACCACCAACAACAACACCAAACAACTACAAAACGCACAACTACAATCAACCATTATATAATATTTTACCAGAGTAACAATAATTATCATACCGACAAAAACACTGTCAAAGTAAGAAAATAATTCCACCAAGCAAGAACTCCTTCAAAAAAAAAAAAAAAAAAAAAAAATCCACTGCTGTAACGATAAGAAAGAAAAAAAAACGCCAATACCACATACATACATACACACTGAAAATATTATCATAGTATTAAAAACTAAATAAAAACACTAATCTATACTAATGTGACCAACAAAACATCAGGAGCAACACTACCAATCCAAACTAATTTACACAACAATAACAACAACAACAAGCACAGCAATACCAACAACTCTACTACAACAATTTTGACAACAACAACAAAAACAACAACCACAGCAATACCAACAACTCTACTACAACAATTTTGACAACAACAACAACAACAACTGGACTCCAACAACTGGTGCTGACAATAGTGGAGCGTTTAACACGACCCACACCAGGCACCAAATAACAATAAGCACTGAACCCCTCCACCACACACACACACACACACACACACACACACACACACACACATCTAGGTACACACACAGAAGTATATATATAACGCACATTGTCAGTTCACACAAATAATGTAGATACACATACATACATAATACATACATAATACAAACACATACATACAGTGAGGGAAAGTAGGAATGCTATAAAGTGAGGTAAAATAAATTATAGTTTTAGTAAGGAAATATGATGGTGGCGGCGTTGTTCTCTCTCTCTCTCTCTCTCTCTCTCTCTCTCTCTCTCTCTCTCTCTCTCTCTCTCTCTCTCTCTCTCTCTCTCGTCATCCACAAATCACTACCTGACCAGTTCGCAATCCTTCCCTTCCCAACTCTCTCAGTTTCCATTTGTCTTTTATTCTTCTCTTCAATCCCCATTAACTTCGATCTTTTCAGTTTCCTTTCCCTTGCACTAGCTCTTTTCTCCCTCCTCCTCCTCCCCTAATCTCTTCTCCCCTTACTTTCCTCTCCCTCATTCTCATATTCTCTCATGTCTTCTTTCCCCTTTTCCTCTGCCCCATATTTATCTTCCATCAACTTTTTCCTCTCTCCTTTCCAACTCCTCACCTCTATCCTGTCCCTCTCCTCCGCCTCCTATTCTCCCTGTTCTCTCACCTTCGTCCTATTCCCTTTTTCTCCTTATCTTTCTTTTTCCTTGTCTCTTCATCACTGTCCTCCTCTTCTGTGTCCCTTTCCCTCACATTAATCTTCTTCCTCTTTTATTTTTTTCACTCCTCCTCCTCCGCCTCTTTCCCGTTCTCTTTTACTTTTCATCTTTTATCTTTCCCGTCTCCCACATCTCTCTCGTCTCTCATTTACCTTTCTTTTTCACCGGTTTATTCCCTCTCCTCATCTTCCCTGCGTCTCCCCCTCCCCCCGAAACAAATGAGCAGCGATAGCGTGGTTATGATCCGGGAGGCAGTGATGGATGTGCCGTCCCTACTGCTGCTCACTGTTTTGGACGCGAACCTGTGGCCTGCTGCAGTAGGAAGTCTGGATTTGTGAAGCAGGAGCAGGAAGAGCAGAAGAAAGGGAAGGGAAAGGAGAGAAGGAACAGAAGGAAAAGGAAGGAGGAGGTGGATTTTTCGAGCAGCAGAAGGAAAGGAAGGGAAAGGAGAGGAGGAACAGAAGGAAAAGGAAGGGAAAGGAGAGGAGGAACAGAAGGAAAGGGAAGGGAAAGGAGAGGAGGAACAGAAGGAAAAGGAAGAAGGTTGTGGATTTGTGAAGCAGTAGAAGGAAATGGAAGGGAAAGGAGAGGAAGAACAGAAGGAAAAGAAAGGAGGAACAGAAGGAAAAGGGAGGAGAAGGTGAATTTTTGGAGCTGGATGAGCAGGAAGAGAAATGGCTGAGGATGCAAGGGTAAGGGAGGCAAGGTCAGAAAAGAGAGGATGACAGAGAAGGAGCAGGAATTCAATGCAAAAACAAATGGAAAAGAAGGAGTAGGAAGAAAAGGAGCTGTGGATGGAAGGTCTAGGAAGGCAAGGTTTCAGTAGTAGAGAGGATGACAGAAAGGGAGCAGGAATTCAAAGGATTAAAAAGTACTTTATAAATAGCAACAGACCTATTCGTGATGGAAGGGCTGTTTGATTAGACATTATCATCCATCTCATTCCCTTATTAATCTTACCTTTCACTCCCTTATCATCCATTTCATTCCCTTATTCATTCACATCCATTATCATCCATCTCATTCCCTTATTAATCTAACCTTTCACTCCCTTATCATCCATCTCATTCCCTTATTATTCATTTCCCCACAAAGGAGAGGCGGGTATGCGTTGTAGGCTTTCCTGTTTGGTCGTCTATCTAGTGGAGATGTCACAGGAAAATGTACTAGCTATAGGCCTAATCGAAGCAAATTATTCCATACGATCCATGGCTATAAAATTTCGGTGACCCAACCCACTACATACGAGCGAAATTGAGTGGAAGCCATCGTCATGATTACAAATACTTTTTGAGATGGGATATTTTAGAATCACTATATTTTCCCTAGCACTGAGATTTATTTTCCTTTAATAACATGGTGTAAAAGTCTAAATACATTGTATATATACCTAGTAAAGACGAAGAAACAGTTAAGGAGGGACAGGAGTACAAGTAAGGAAGGGGTAAATGATATGAAGATAGCAAGAAGGAAAAAATGGAAATAGGGTAACTTGGTGGTAATTGGTTGTGGCACTGAGTGATAGGGAAAACACAGAGACAGAAATGGTGAAACATGACGAGGTAATCAGGAAAGACAGGGTAGACAAGACATGAGAATAGACAAAGTTATTAGGATAGTCAGAGAGGGGTAGGATAGGTAGACAGAGAGAGACAGGATAGGTAGGCAGAGAGGCAGGATAGGTAGGCAGAGAGAGGCAGGATAGGTAGGCAGAGAGAGGCAGGATAGGTAGACAGAGAGAGGCAGGATAGGTAGGCAGAGAGAGGCAGGATAGGTAGACAGAGTAGGCAAAGAGGCATTCTAGGTAGGAGAAAGGCCTGGCCCCCTCAGACCCCCGACAGGGTGCGGGTTCTGGAAGTGAAGGCTGGTGAATAATGACAATGGGGAGGGGTGGTGGGAAGATGAGGGAGGGGGAGAGGATAGAATATGTAAGGGGAGAGCAAATGGGGAGGGGAGTATGTGAGGAAACAGATGAGAAAAAATCTTATCTGAAAGTAAACACATAAATGGTAAAATATTAACTCTTTCCTCTTCGTAAGGTTTGAACGAACGTCGGGACTAAAACGATAAAATACATACATAAATATATAAAATACATAAACAATCAACCCTTGAATGAAACTGCTTACCCCTGGCCTCTGGTGATTGGGGACAGAATTATATTTTAAGATGGCGATGGTTAAGAAGCTTTGTTTGATATGGTAACTAAAAACTGCCTTTCTATACTATAGGAAATCCATCATAATATTATGTGAACGCAGTTATTTGTGAAAGCATATAGATACTTACATATCACGAAATTAATGTACTACGGATTTGTGGTTCCAAGTGTACAAGTTCTATCCTTCCACTCCCTTCAGCGTCAAAAAATGGGTAAGTTAAAATGTATCCGAGATTACAAACATCTTTACCTCTGCAACTTTCCAACCGAGAGAGGGTCAACACAAAACTCACATAATTACAATACGACCTGAAAAATTAAAGCACATAAAACACGTTTTAACCCTGAACACAATCCTCTTCAAACACACGCTGGCCCCGGCTTTTCAACACCTCAATAAAAATGTCGACAGTAATTCACGTAACCTTATCACATTACACAGAACACTATTTAATGAGAACTTTGAAATATATATAATCATAAATATATAATGAAATATTTTTCGTGTGTTATGTTGGCGTATACCTAGTAATGCTAGTTTCGGATTTCTTTGATTGCTTCTCTGGGACTTCTTCGGTGACTGGGCTGAAAACTGCACATCATTTGACTAAACCTGTTTCAGGAGCATCAGTTCTTTTATTTCCCTTCAGTTCACACGATGAGCAGATCAAGTGCTGCTCTTTAGAGATAATAAGTATTCCAGCAATAATTTTCTAATCCATTGTACAAAAGTGTTCGAGAACTTTGTGTTGCAAGTGGACTATGAGACCAAAATGCCTACAAGTACTCATGTCTTTTCTTGTTTGTGTGTTTGTACAACTCGTAACTCAGAGTTGTTTCAACGGCGAGCTTGAATACGATGATTTATTTTTAGGCTAAACACAAATACAAATGCCATCCCGCCCTTGATTAAACATTTGGATGCATGAACTTCATACAATATGCAGTTAATGAATTCCAAATATTTGCACCCCAGGCACCCCCGTGAATACATCAAAATATGTCTGTATGAAAATCCATGTTGTTTTAATCAGGCCTGGAGCGGCGGGGTGTTTATTGTACCAGCTGACACCTTTCCCTGTAAGAGTGGCCTATCAACCAACATGGCAAATAGTTATGTACGACTGTTGGTATCAGGTTAGTGACGTATTCCAGGTTAATATTCTCGCCTCACACTTGGCTAGCCTGAGTCTGCATGAATATTAACATTTTGTAGTCTAAATACAGGTCCAATAACCTATATGGCTTTGATCGAAATGACATTCATAATTTGCTTATTTTGGAGCGATTTGGGATAATAAGCACAATTATTTATATACAAGGGAAACATATTTGGTTATATAAGCAGCAGCAATGTCTCATACGTCCCTTCTAACCTTAAACAATGAGTGTTTTACAACGGAAGAAGATAAAATGCTTCAGAACATTAGTGACATTTCAACCATCCATACAAAATGGTACCTACATCCCTCTTGCTCTGAAACTGGTACAGAGCATCGCTTCATAATAAAAATGGAGTAAAAGCGATTTCATTAGACTTGTCGATACACCACTAAATTTGGAAGGCTTCACCAGAACTCAATGGTACTGGTGTGAGGAGTACGAGTGTGTGTAGAGTGAAATGGTTTATCAATGGCGTTACTGATAGTGATATGTGTGTGTGTGTGTGTGTGCATGTGTGTGTGTGTGTGTGTGTGTGTGCGTGTGTGTGTGTGTGTGCACCATACTGTTCCGTGTGTTTATGCTTCATTGTTCCTAACCATTGGACGACAGAACAGACGGAATATTTCTCCATCTGACGCCATTTCAAGTACCAGTATATATTGTCAGACGCAAACCGTAACGTACGGATTGAATGACATATTTTATTAACACTTGAAGGTCAGTAGTGCACTCCTTACACAACAAAAATCGTTTAATGTTAGTGACTAACGCAAATGTTGGTAGCATAATTTTAAGGAGTATCTGCGTGTTTATGAAACATTATGCTGATGAAAGTTTGTGTTTATTTTTGTTAATTATGTGTTAATTTTGTTTTTATATTATTGTATGTGCTTACTTGTGAATTACATACGAAAACCTTCAACTTTTCCTCTACATTTCATAACTCTACATTTCTCCATCACCACAATGTGCCTTTACGCTACTCAGGTTTACCTTTATTAAATCACTACAGTATAGACGGCATATTGTAATGTCACACTACTACGTCACTATATCACTACCATGAACCGTTCTGTACTGTAATATTACACTATAGGCATACAGTTATTATAAACTTGTATAATTTGAATATAACATCACCTTTATTACACATAACTACATGTAACACCACTGCACAACTCGTACCATTAACAATATACAAAATCACTGTTCTATTAACCTGAACGTTACAAATTAACACTATTAATCCACTATTTTTACCACCACCACCACCACCACCATTACCAATACATTGTTTCCCTACTGCACTCGATATTACTACACCGGTGCTACTGTAACTCTGCTGTATCAGTACTCGTACAACTATATACTGCGTCACTCCACCTGCATAGCTCAACTTTATCCTTTCCCCCATGACCTTCTCTCTCTCTCTCTCTCTCTCTCTCTCTCTCTCTCTCTCTCTCTCTCTCTCTCTCTCTCTCTCTCTCTTAAACGTTCCCTCCCACACACACTCCCTCTCATCACATAGGCCTACTTCCTATCTCTTTCCCACACACCTTCTCCTACATAAAATAATTCTCTCCCTCCTTCACATTTTCCATCATACACCGCCCTTCCCCTTTAAACACTTCTTATCTTCCTTATATTCACCCTGTAATGAATTTTCACTAGCGATTACAGTTAGTTCACACCCTTTCTTCCTCACCAAAACTAGCACCATTCACTCTCTCTTTCTCTTTTGAAGACTCGTTAACATATATATCTTCATTGCAGATATATTGCAACATAACTCTCAATATATGATGCTACATCTGCAGTAACAAACATACTCTAAGGACACAAACCATACCACACATGTAAAACCATACGTCTAATTAATTATACATGTGAAGGGACATATTCGAAGTTATCTGGGTTTATCTCACTCTTACTTGTGAAAGACAGGAAAGTCATTTACTTTGGTGAAAGTAAGAAACCCAAGTCATGTATATTGTCACCATATAGGTCCATTTAATTGTTTGGCTTGTAGTTCAATTTCCATTCACTCTTAATATTTCATCTAATCCATCTACCAATTTCATCATTAAGGTATGAATGATATACCATCATCTGCATCCCCAATGCTTACAATGCTTCACTCCTCCAAGATGCTTGAGTATACAGACATTTAATAATAAGTCAATATGTACAAACATTACGTATTCTTACCTTGCACAATTATGAGCAGTCAATCTTACCTTTCCTGTTGCTTTGGCCACACACACTCTATTTCTTTCCTTTTTATTTCTAATTAAAATACTGCTCTCTCTTATTAGGCTACCCTGTTCACTAATTGGACCCCTACTTTATGTATAACAGAACAATTATCCTTTATTTCATCACTGTTATTTTCGTTACTTTCGCCGCACATTCTTTGTCTGTTCTGATCGTCACATCTCTCTCTGGCTTATGGAACAGTGATCTCAAAGTTGAAGTCCTGTACCATTATTTCTCCACTCCAATTAAATAGAAACCTGGTATAGGCACGCACCTTCATTAGACACACAATAAATAGCATCTTTATCCTTAGGTTCCTTATGAGAGTACTTGAGGTAGGTGAAGGAACAAGAACAAGAAATAAACAAGAATATTACTGTCAATTCTAATATTACTAATACTCTTTCCTACTGCAATTTGGAAAATGCTGGAGCAGTAGTACAAACTGAATGTTGAAAAGTGAACTAAAATTTCTTAACTACATAACAATTTACTCTCATTGCCAAAATGTAAAATGAAATGCAATTAGTAGCTAAAAGCTCCTATCAGTCGTCGAAAAAGTAGCAGAAATGCATTTACGTACAGCAATGATGTTTACCGTTTCGTAACATAATTATATATGAATGATTCACATGGCATTAAGCTGTGTATAAATGAATTTGTACGTCGAGGTGCACGTTTTACAAGTACACTATATATTGGAGTGCTTCCATAATATTTACCCTTATCACAGATATAAATACTTACTCTGAATCTAGGAAAATATTATCAAATTATAAGCCTATATTAACTTTTGTTTAATTACATCATCACGCCGCAAACTGAAAAAATATCCTTTGGGGAAGTTAATGAAAGGATTTTAGTGAGGCACGTATAAAATGTAGGGGAAAATTTGCCGGATGAATGGGGGCGGGCAGATGGTACTCTTCAGGAAGCAAGGCATAATTACAAAAATATTAGGAAAGAAAAAGAACGAATTAGGGAAGAGAGAGTCCTTGAGGCTCCAAGATGAGGGGAAAGAAAGGTTCACAGAGTGTGTAGGAGGAAGGAAGGGAATTTTGGTACGGAGGCTGGAAAGGAGAGGAGTATATAATATTCATAATTTTACTGGATAAAGAATGTCAAAGAAATCGAAAAATATGTATGAGAATCCGGAGACGGGAGAATGTTGATAGACGTAAAGAACTAGTATATGTAGCTGAAAGAAAACAGAAGTTGGGGAAGAAGGGAGGGAGAGTCTCATTCAATGTATATGAAGCATGAAAATTAACGGAAAGTCATTCGAGTGTGAACCAAAATATATCCGACCCTTCCACCTCCCTCCCCCAACCTTAGGTCAGGGGAGAGGTAAAGGGAGGAGGAGGGGTAGAGAACAAGTTTACGAGAGAAAGGAGATAAAGGAAAAGGAAGAATGGGAGAGGAAATATACACGAAAAAGGAAGAGGGAGGAAAAGGGGAAAAAAGAAAAAAAGTACGGTAGAGAAGAGAGAAAATGAAAAAAAGGTGATAAGAAGAGTAAATAGTTGTGTGGTGAGAGGGGAAGAGAATGAAGAAAAGGAGATATGTGAGAAGCAAAGAGAAATAGAGAGGCGAGAGGGAAGAAAATAAAATAGAAGAGAGATGATACGGAAAGGGAAGAGAAAAGGGAAGAGAGATAGGAAGTAGAGGAAAGAAAAGGAGAAAGGGGAGAGGGGAGGGAAGGAGGGAGGGAGGGAGGGAGGGAGAGCAAGAGGCATGGGGTCCTAACTGGAGATAAACGGTGTCTTGATGACCATGGTGGCGTCCAGGGGGGGTGGGGAGTGGGGGAGGGGGGGAGGGGGGAGGGGAAGAGGGAGGAGGAGGAGGAAGAAGAAGGAAAAGGTGGCGGTGGTGGTGGAGGAGGGAGAGGGGGAGAAGGGGAGGTGGAAGAGGAGGAAGAAGAGGGAAAAGGTAAAGAGACTGTGGAAAGTAAAATGGAAAAGGAAGTTGTATAAAGGGCATAAAGAAACAATGAGCAGAAATGAAACAAGAGCGTGTAATAGAGACATTGAAATACGGAATGACAATCAGGTAATCTGTTTGTTCGAGAATAACAAAAACTGAGGAAAAACTTAAGGTGAAAAAAAAAATACAGTATAGGGTTCCGATAGAAATACAATGGACTCCAAAATGTGCCAAGTTATTTTTGTTTTCCTTAACCAGTAATGAGCACGTATGATATTATTTTTCCTGTAGTTATCAATTCGTGTCTAACTTAAGATTTATCATATATTGCAGTATTTTCAATGCAAATGTCTTTACACACTTGCAATGCACGTGGGAGAGAAAAGAGGCATATTTTGGTTTAAGGGTATACCAGTGGGAAGAGAAAAGGAAAGGGAGCAGAGGTGTGAGCAAGTGGGATATACAGTAGAGGAATAACTAAAAGACAAAATAGAGAGAAATAAATGGAAGGAAAAATAAGGTGCGAAAGGGGAGGAAAAGAGAGCCTTGGAGACACAGACAAACATGGAGAAGAGGAAAAAATATATCCATAAAGAGGGAGAGAATAGTATAGAGGAAGAGGATAGAAGATAAAGTCATAAATGGAGGAAATAGAAAGGATGGCATGGAGTGAAGATAAATGTAGAAGAGAGGGAGGGAAATGGAAAGGAAGGAGAGGAAAGGGAGAGTATTTACACTGATGACCCCCCACTGGTTCACCTCGAAACTATACACACACACACACACACACACACACGCACACACACACACACACTCGTACTCTTACAGTATATATACACATTCTCTCTCTCTCTCTCTCTCTCTCTCTCTCTCTCTCTCTCTCTCTCTCTCTCACACACACACACACTTGCATCACACTTGTAATGTCATCTTCATGGTGGATGTAGAAATAAGGGGTTTCGTTACGTATGTGTTAACTTTATCGTTTGGGAGATATTTTTTAAGGTACAGTAGTGCAAAGTCATAAATCAGGACATGTCCCTGAACGACATACATGTCCTGAAATGTTAATAGAAATACGAAAAGCGGTCACATATCCTATTCTCGGACACAGATACAGTAATAATTATATATATGAAGAGACAAACCCACACAGAATGGATGGGTAGAGAGGCTAGAGCAAGTGTACTGTTAGTGGGGGAGGAACCGATGGTGAGGGAACAGGTGGATGGGTGAGAGGGTAGGGTGAAAGTGGAGGGAATAGGTGGAAGGGTGAGATGGTAGGATGAGAGTGGAGGGGACAGGTAGACCGAGAGTTAGAGGAAGGGAGGTGAGGGCTAACGGTGGAGGGGACTGGTTAAGGGAGGCAGGTGGAGGGAGGAGAACCTGGGCAGTTAAGGGCTGTTAGGGAGACGCACGGTAATTGGACAACTAGACCACCCACCCTCCTCCCCTCTCCTTCTCTCTATTACATCTAAGGGAGAGGAAGGAAGGCGCAGAGGGAGAGGGCCAGGTAAAGGAAAGGAAGGAGATGAAAGGGGAGTGATAGGAGGGGACTGAAGGAGGTGATAGAGCGAGGGTGGTTAAAAGGGTTGAAAGGAAGGTAGATGTAAAAGGTAAGGAAGTAAATGGAAGCGTGTAAGAGAAGGAAATGGTGAGGAATTGCTTGAAGGATGAAAGGGAAGTAAAATGAAAGGAAAGGAGGAAGGAATTGAAGAAAGACAGGGTGAACGGAAGAGAAAAGAAGTATTAAGAAAGAGAAGGAAAGAATTAAATTATTGGAAGGAAATTAAAATGAAAAAAACACAAGTAAAAGAGTGTTACAGAAAAATGAGAGGAAGCGAAAAGAGAGAGAGAAGATGAAGGAAGGAAGGAAAGGAGACAGAACATGAAGGAAGGAAGGGAAGGAGACAGAGAGAAGAGGAAGGAATTAAGGAAGGAAGGAAGGGTAGGGAAGGGAAGGGGACATGGAGTAGGAAGACAACAGTGTAGTGTAATCGTGCGAGAGTCAACACACTAACAACACAACATACGACCACACCAAGACAATAACTGTAAGGTTGCCAATATTATGCCCTACACAATAAAACCCTCAGAGTCACGATCTCACTACAACACAGGGCATATGACGCTACCATAGTTAACACTCCTAGAATTTCCTGGCATTTAACTAGAAACAGCAGTGAAATATTATCATTAAACCTTTCCCTGTTATGTATGATGTATTTATTTACTGTAACTTTTATGATGTCACTACAACCCATATTGCTAAAAGATTTCTCGGTTTACATGATATTACTAAAATTTCCAAATTCGGTATTTCATTACAAGTAATAATCAATAATATTTTTCTACAGTCATCACAAGACGTACAATACTTTGTTATGCTCTTAGCTGACTGGCTGTTCCTAATCTGCTAATACCCCAAAGGGTGCTTTGTTCATGCATTATTCCGGTATGCACCAGGATTTCCTTTCCAAATTTGGTCTAGATCTGTTGAGAAATGAAGACGTTGTTTCAAGACAGACAAAGGCAGACGGTATTATGTTTAGTCTATAATTATATTGCATCCTTATTTTGGAATATTATTTTACTTTGAGAGGCAGTGCTTGATAATGGTAAAATTTCCTTATATTTACCAATGAAGTTCATCATTTGGGATTAGGAAAACAGTACAGTTTCCCCCTGTGGCGACAAATGATTTCCAAAATCTTTCAAATTTTTCCAAAATCTTTCAAATTTTTCTGCAGCTTAAGGGTAAGGAATAACAAGAGTAAATAATACAATAGATGCATTGAGTAAGTAGATGGAGATTGATAGAATTACAAACACAACCAAACATCATCAGTAATACCGTACTGTACTCCAATCTATATATTATTTACTGCATCTACTGTATATTCTCTTCTATAACTATATAATATTATCTAATCTTGTTTATTCCTACTTCATACACATTCTTATTTTCATGGAAAATTGTGTCCTTTTTTTCCCTCCATGTCACCGTGCCACTTTACTGTCCATTCATTCTTCTCTCCCTTAATTCATCTTCACTTCCTTTTAATCCTCTTTCCCTTCCAACCATCCTTCAATCTAATTCTCCTTTCCTCCCAATCTTCCTTCCATCTAAATCTCTTTCCCTTCCTTATTACCTCATCTCCTCTCTCTCTCTCACCTCGTCCTTCCTCAGTGTATTTCTCTTTTCCTCCCTCCCTTTCCTTTCTACACTCTTTTCTTCTCCATTTTTGTTGTATTTTTTATATTTCTTGCTTTTAAATAATAATGTTAAAGGACCAAGGAGCCCAGAGCTGACCTTAATGTGTGAGTAAGTCTTGGTTATCCTCCCACCTTCCCTTAGCACACCTGACCTCACCTCTCCTCTTCTCATTTTACTTCCCCTTTCTCACTTCTGTTCTCCTTCTCTCCTCTCTCACTCTGTTCTCCTTCTCTCCTCTTCTCATTTTCCTTCCCATTTCTCACTTCTGGTCTCCTTCTCTTCTCACTTACTCTGTTCTCTTTCTCTCTCCTCTTCTCATTTTCCTTCCCCTTTCTCCTTCTCTCCTCACTCTGATCTCCTTCTCTCTCCTCATTCTGTTCTTTCCCCTTCTCACCTCTGTTCTACTTTTCTCCCTCCTCGGCTTCCCTCTATTTTCCTCCTTCCCCTTTTCCTTCCACGCTTCGATTCTCCTCCTTCTCCTCCTCCCTCCTCACCTCTCTTTTCCTCCTCCCTCCTCACATCTATTCTACTCCTGCCTCTCAACAACCATTCTCTTCCATTCTCCTCACCTTACCTCTACTCTCCTCCTAACTACTATTCTCCTCCTTCCTCCTTACCTCACTGTCTCTCCATTCTCTATGACATCTCTTCTCTCCTCCATTACTCCTAAATTCTCTTCTCCCCTTCCAATTCTCATGATTTCTGCTCTTCTTTCCTAGCTCTTTTATTCCCTTTATGTTGGGTATGTAAATATGTGTGCATAATATATGTGCGAGAGCGTTTGAGATTGGTAGAAATATAGATAGACTAAGAGAAAATTCACAGTAAATATATAGAACTAAATCGACGTAAAGAGAGAGAAACATTAGCCGAGAGAAGGAAGGGAAGGGCAAGGAGAAAGAGAGGCTGGGATTTAAGGATTAACAGTAAGGATTACACGGAACAAGATATGCATTGAATAAGTTTGGGTGGGGGGAGAGGGAGTGAATAGGAACAGAGAGTGAGAAGCGA
The DNA here is from genome assembly GCA_034508575.1 of Petrolisthes manimaculis. Taxonomy (NCBI): domain Eukaryota; kingdom Metazoa; phylum Arthropoda; class Malacostraca; order Decapoda; family Porcellanidae; genus Petrolisthes; species Petrolisthes manimaculis. Next base: position 75,893 of record JAWZYT010005554.1, read on the forward strand.
GTAAGGGAGTGAACGAGGGAAAAGGAATGAGGAGAGGATAATATCTAATGAAGAAAATGGAATGAAGAAGAGACAGGGGCGGGATGAGGAAGGAGTAAGAAGGGAGTACTATACATGTGGAGACGAGAGAATATTAGACAAGTGTAAGAAGGTAATGATGAGAACAAAGTGTATGTAAGTGAATGGATGGGTGAGTATATGAATGACACAG